>VZSC01005656.1:278320-384617 GCA_013398225.1 Steatornis caripensis
GGGGGGGGGGGGGGGAACAAGTAGATAGGAGCAGTCTCAAACTTCTCTCAGAGTTTGCCATGGCATACAAATGAGTCTCTAGCACCATCATGCCAGCATTGCAGTAGTTGGACAGCTTTGTCCACAGATGCACTGGTGGATGTTTGGGATTTGTATAAGCTCTGTGTCTCCAGTAACACCCATTTCTCACACTCTTCCTTCACCTCCCCGCAAGATGTGAGCGACCATGGGAAGTTGCAGGGATGCATAATGAGTGGTTTTTGTTATGTCCCAGGAGCGTTATATTCCTTTTGCCTTTGAGATGAGGTTTCTATCAACTTGGCAGTAAGGCATGCCGTAACGTAAAAGCTCATGCAGAAGTAATGAGGTTGAATCGGTTACCAACTTGTGATCTGGAGGCAGCACTGTGTGAAGAGGCACAAGATGCCTCACGTGCCCTGCCACCCAACTAAAAAAAAAAAAACCACCAACAAAAAACCCCTCCCCAGTATGATGTAATTTGCCTCTTGGATTAAAGGAAACTACACAGAGCTTTTAGCCTCACAACTGTGCTGCTCCAGAGAGAAGCTAAATTCAACCCAGATTTCTTTTTTGCTCTTTAGCTTCCATATTTTTCTCCAAGAGGACGAAATTACTTCCCTTCCACCCCAAATGGCCAGAACCTCTTTGTTCTGGTTACCCTAGGCTATAGCATCATCTGTTCTGTTTTAGAAGATCCATAACCAGGCACCTTGAAGATAAAGCCATATCAGCCAGCTACCTCTGCCTCCTCACCTAGCTAGGGCAACATGCAACATCACCTACTCCCAGAGCGCTGAGGGTGGGTTCTTGTTGAAGACAGCTTAGAGAACAGGCAGCATCCAACAGAAACCCCAAATGAGAAGGTAGGGGAGAAAAGAAAAACACCAATCTCACCTCCTGCTTACCCCACTCTCTCAAAGGGGTTTTTGCAGTCACTGAATCCAGCTGGCAGTAATGCAGTAAATAGCCACGTCCCCTGTACACAGGCTCACTGATGTGGGCAAGCACAGGCTTCCTGAGAGGAGGAAGCGGAACTTGAGTTCTGTTCCTTCCATTCCACTCCATCAGTGCCATCTGAGGATACACAAGACCTTGGCTGTGTAACCCTTCCCTTTAAACCAGGGCTGTCTGTAGCTATAATCTGCTCTCCCCAGCATTTATGGGGTTTACAGGGTGTCTGTATGCTGTGGCTCCCTGGCTTTTCCCGATGGGCTACACCTGTGGGGAGAAAATCAGCTGCAAATTATCAACTGCCAATCTCATGTCCCAGGCACAGGTATGCTGCCCCAGGCTTTTATCCTTCAGGAGATGCTTAAGGGTGAAGTGGTAGGCAATGGATGCTGGTTTTTTCACATGATGACCTTGTGGGGTTTTTTGCCAAAAATACCAGGGCAGCTCTTTGGATGACTCCTTGTTTCTGGTCCTAGGACTTGTCCTTGTTTCGGGCAGAAGGGAAAGCCTCTGGAGTTTGTTGGATGCTTTTGAGCATGTGGTGGAGCCTTGTGACACTTGAAGTGTCTGTGGTGGTCCCAAGCTACAACATGAGGGGTAAGTGAACGAGAATTGCTTCTCTTGTGAAATAATATTTTATCAAGTGCTGTTTCATTTTGTTCACCTCCACTTGTGACTAGTAATGGCTAGGTAACTCTGTCTGAACTACTGCATTGCTTGAACTGGTGCTTCTGTGCGAGGTGTTTCCTTGGGACTTCGGATACTTTCTCTGCTGCTTTTGGATGTGTTCAGGAGGGCTTGCTGGTTCCAACGCCTGGGGCATTTTCAGATGCTTTCTGTAAGGACTGATGGTTTTTCTTGGCTCTTTGGCTGATGGCTTTGAGACTGGAGTATTTAGTTCTCCTAAATGTCTTCCTTTAGTAGCTGGGTAGAAGGTAAGCTGGCAGAAGGCAATATAGCCAGGAGGTCTATACGTACCATCATGCATAGAGGTAATATAAAGCTTAGACTGGCTTGTCTCTGATACGCAGATTGCATAGGTTTCGCCAGCTTCCTTACATATGGCAGCCTGCAGGTGATTAGAGTCCTCTAATAGATCATCCCTAATTTAATAAAGGTTAGCTCGCTGTATTAATGCAAGGCAACATGTTGGAAAAAGTCATTAATCATAGCAAGTCTTGATGGCTGCTGAGTCCGCACCTGCAAAGCTGGAGCCTTGGGAAATAGTATTTTGAGCAATCTGCATGGCTTTGACAGAATGTGTGTAAGTTTTTCCCATTACATCATTACTGAGGCCAACACAAAGGCTATCTGGGTTGCTCAAGGAAGTGTATTGTGGAAAACAATCCTACTTTGATGACTGATCCAGGCATTTATTTAGGCAAAGCAGAAGAAGTTGCGCTGGCTCATTTGATCTGCACTGTTAATAGGAGGCAGCTCAGTGCATGCTTTTGTTATACTTGCTCTTGCTTGCATAAGTTCTTGAGATATATAATTATTTTTTTTTTAATGAACAAAACTTTCTATCGTTCACGTGGCAATCATGCCAGTGTCACAATCTTAATTATCACTCAGATTTTCCAGATGGTTTTTTTTTTCCCAAATCTGGGTCAGAAGAATAAGCCCAGGTTTAAGAAAGTCACGCATTGTAACACTGAACAGCTTAAAAAGCGTATGTACTCAACAAGAAAAAAAAGGATGGGATGCAATGTGTGTGGGTATGGTGTAAAAATAAAACAGCTACTCGATTTCTAGCTGCATGTGCTGCTTTTCTACCAGCAAAATGCCAGTAGCTCTCTGTATCCTTTTGCAGCAAGGATGCAAACGTTACTGGTTCCCTGAAAGGGAAGGAAATTGGTTACACGAATCAGAGTCATCTCTGGGGCTGTAGTTGGAGCACCTTGCAAAATATTTACTTTTTTAACTTTCATTCTCTGTTAACGTTTCTCATACGTTAGTGCCTGCTATTAAAGGCTTGATAAATGGCTTGAATGAAAGGCTTGCAAAAATGGCAAGTTCACCTCTTCGGTATCAGACTTTTAAACTTTGTGTGCGCTTCATCTACATAATCGCTAAATAACGATAAACTGAACTGAAAATAAAAGGTGAAACTTGGTGGGGGAACTGACAAACGGGGGCTATGCTCTTCTCAGGGCTGCGTAATGTGATAAAACACGGTGTCACAGCAGAAGTTTTCTGCATTGTAGCAGTTTTATTCTGGTTTAGATGTCTTCTAAGGGTTAGTATTTGTTACCTGCAAGGCTGTGGGAGAGGAATGGATTTTCAGCTGTACCTTGCTGGTGAGAAAGGCCCCGGTAACTAGCAAAGCATCAACGATCAGAATTGCAAGGACGTACCAATGAAGGGAAATCTGCTGCACCCTCTGCTAAGGTAAAGCCTCTGGCAATAAATCTTTCCTCCTAAGCCAGTCTTTAAAAGACTCAGCAAGACTTGGCCATAAACATTTTTTGCATAAAAAGTAGTAAACTGGATGTCCAACCCTACACTCGCAGGTACGCCAGCACCCCTGGGGCAGCTCTGATGGGAGCTGGCTGTTACTTCTCTTCCTGCAACACGTCAAACAAGCAGCGGGCACTGAAGTCTTTCAGAATAATTTTCCAAAAACCAGGAGGGCAGACCCTCAGCACACCTTCCCAGGGCATAGCTCCAGCCATGACAGCCGATGGGCTCTTTTGTACGCCTCCTCTAGAGCACTGCAAACCGTAGCAGAGAGGACCATAAAACTGGTGTCTGGACAGCTGGAACTCACATCTTGCAGGATAATGGAGCGTGCAGACTTGCACCACTGTGGATTTGATCCAAACTGACTGTCTAGCTTGTGAGCATGCTTGAGGAACCCACGGGAAGAGTGTGCCCCCCGCCACCCCGCCCCGGCATCCTTCAGCAGAACAGTCTTTCTCATCTGGTGCCCTTAACTGCTAGATCATTTGTCGGCCTCATGATCTCTGGTTTTGGCTAGGAAAAGCACATCACCAACTCTTCCTAGTTCTTGGAATTAAATTAGTTTTCTACAAACATTATAGGGTGTGTCTGACACACACACATACCCCCCCCCCCAAGGAATTTTTTAAAGTGACCTCAAAAGCCTGCTTCAGTATGATGGAGGAAGGCAGAGCTGCGTGCATGCTTGTGTATCACCTGCACACACCGGACCCTGCAGCTACTGATTCCTTCTTTTTCAGGTGGCTGAGAGCATGGCAATAGCATTTGGATATCATTCCGTTTCCTCCTCCCTTAAACCTGAGTGTTGTCTTCCAGGTGTTACAGACGGTTTTGAAGTCGAAACACTGGCCAACTTCAATTAAACTTGTGGTTTGCAGACAAATTGGGAGCCAGCCGGAGAGGAAGCTGGTGGGAGAACAGCTTTGTACATGTACCAGGCTCCAGGACACCTAGATTTCCATAGGTTTTGTGCAAACAGGGAACAGGGCAGAGAAGAGACCATCTGTGCTTTACGTCTAGTAAAGAAGGCATAAATCCGCTGCTGCATTGCGTCTGCAATGAAGGACTCCACAAGAGCAGGACGTGCTTTGGTTAGGTAGGGTGGGCTCTTGTTAGAGACTGCAAAATTGGAGAACTCACATTTCATTTGTCCAGCTTGTGGCCCAAAAGCACAGTCTGAATGCCACCTCTCTGGGTGTCCTGCCTGCAGTGATCTTTCCAACGCGGCTGTCTGCATTGCAAATGCATCCACAGATAACGTGTCCCTGATGTTGCCATTAGGTTTCTTCCCAGCATCCTGGTGCTTCAGCTCTGGGGGATTTCCAGCCCTCTTGCTGAAGTTAGTTGCTGTTCTCTGCCCGAAGGCACTACAACCATCTCCCAAAATGTCTGTGTGCCCTAGCCATGGCCTTGTGCCATATCCTTTTAGATTTTACTTGCTGCACCCTGTCTGCCAGGCATCACTTTCATTTACTGCCCCTACTACACCCATAAAAGCTCCCACACAGGTGTCTCTGAAAGCCCTAGAATAAGCTGTGCTATGGCAGAAGAGAAGCACTTGATTGCTGTTGTGACTGTGAGGGTAAAGAGGATTGGGGAGTAGTGCCAAATGACCTTTCTAAAATCTGACATTTGAAGTAGAAAGTATCTTGTGCGTCCCTTGTAGGAAGCATCTTTGGTCCAGACACCACTGGGGCATTTTGGAGGACAGAGCTGGGGAGCTGGAAACCCCCAGGGAGATCTGTGGCTCTTTGGTGGCTGGAAATGAGCCCGTGTCTGCCATCCTTCCCATTAATGAGACCTGTGATGTGCTGTCCCCAGTGCTGGTGGCCACATGGTGGTCTGGATGGCCAGGCAGCATCTGAGTTTCCAAAATTATCCTCTTCAAGTGGCCCCCAGCCTGCAGTCCTGTGAGCAAGAGCCGTGTCTGAGCCATTTGCCCACCGGCCCAAGAAGGAGGTGCGGGTCTCCGAGGGGTGATGCTTTTGCGTCCTGGAAGCGTCTCTTTTCTCCTGCAGCCTTTCTGACCACGTGTCTGTTTTCCCCCTTGACTGTTTCTCCATCCTCCCCCTCCCCCTCACCTCCATCTGGTTTCTATCTGGGCTAAACAGATGTTTTTCCACTTCTTAAATGTCCTGTGCGCTCACCTCGCCGATGTCTAACAGTGATTGTTCATTCTTCTTTCCCCAGGTGTAAAACTTGAAAAACTGGAGGGGCTGGGGGAGAACCAGCTTCTCATAATACCTTTGTGTGCATTTAGTGCTGGAGCGAGGGATGAGGGAAACATCTCCAATTTTTCACCTTGCAGCCTAGAACCCTGTTACTCCTTCCAGGTCCCCTTTCCATTGCCAGTGTATACAGAGGATCAGACCTGTGATTTATGCCAGGGCAGTGTGTATAATATTCTCGTTTTCATGTTATAAATGTTTAACAAATCCATAAGGTATCAAAAGAACTTGCGGAGGAGATTTGCTAAGAAGGGCTTGTGGATAAACCTTTTGGACTTGGCTGGAAAGCAGACATACACAGTTTATTGCTCCCCCCTGCTGCAGAGTGACAATAGGTTAATTGTAGATTTTTCCTTAAAATAAAAGTTCCTCGCTTGGCAATTCAATCAAGTGGTATCTGTCATGTGGAGGTCTTGTGAAGGATTTATTCCCATTTTAAGTAATGTTTCGGAGGTGCACGCTCCATATGGAATACGTTAGATAGACAGCGGCAAGGTTTGCTGGCATGTTTGCAGGGCTGGGGAAGGTATGTGTCCTGTGGGCACTGAGGCTCGGCAGCAGGGATCTTCTGCAGTTCAGAAGGGATCTGGTTTCCCCTCATGTTCTTTCTCTCCTTTTCCCCTTACATGGCTCTGAAGGTCTTTGAGAGAGGGTTTTCCCACCCTCCACCATGGAGGGACCGTGAGCATCATGGCAGAGGGGTCTCTGCCCACTGCCAGGTGCCTGGCAGGAGAAGGACATGATCTCCTTGTCCACTGGAGCAGGAAGCCATGGGCTCTCCTGGTGAGCACGGGGCAGAAATCCTGGTGCAGGTCCTGGCTTGGGGCCTTGGGGCAGTGTCGGCACAGCAGTCCCGGGGGCTTGCTGGGATTGCAGAGATGCTCTGAACCTCTTTGGGTCCCAGATCTGGTGGCAGCCACTGCTGGTGGCTCTTTCTGGCCATGGCGGTGCCCAGTTCCTGGACAGGGGGGACTGAGGATGGAGCGGAGGTGAAGAACTGCTTCCTCCCTGGAAAAAAACAACTCCCTTCTGTGATGGGAACTGAATGACCGGGTAAAACAGTGTCATTTGGAAGCTGCTCTCTACTTGGCTTTTGTATTTATTTATTTTTCAGTTGGCTGGACTCTTTCTCTTGTGAGAACAGCAACCAGAGACGGGATAAGTGAGCAAAATTCATGTAGGGCAAGTGCTTGCCGGGTTTGGACCCACGTGTCACAGCCCTCTGCCACCCGGAGGTGCCGGCTTGTTGGGAGGGGGGTGCTGGCCCTTGGCCACCCCGGCCTCTGGGGCAGCCCCTCCTGCTTTGCTTTAGGTTTTGGAAACTGTCCTCCTTAGAGACCATATCTGCAAGCACTGGCATTTTCCACACTGCCTGCCAAGGGGGGCTGTGCAGTGTGGATTAGTGACTGAGCGTGTGTGTTTTCTAGCAGCGGCCGCAGTGCTCGCTGGAGCACAGCCTGCGCTCCCGAGGGGTTTGGCTTCTGTCACGCACCAGCCGCTGGGACCAGAACACCCACATTATTGCTCTGCAGGTGCCCCGGCTGCAAAGGGCTCTTTGCTGTGCTGCAAACTAGCTGGGAGAAGTCCTCGTGGTGTGCTCAGGCACTGGGGAGGAGCAGTAGGGAGTGGGAATTGCTTTTGCTGTGGATTCGCTCTCAATGATTCCCTCTCCACGGTGAGATGAACGCACCAGCTCCAAGCAGGTGTGAGCGCAGTGCTGCACCATTAGAGGGGCTTGGAGACCTCAAATGATGAACTGCGTGGAGCAAAACAACCATACAAAAGCAACGACCTGAACAACTTGAGGGCATTTTAATCTAGATCTACCTGCTAATACAGCTGTAGATTTGCAGCATCGTGTCCCTCAGCAGTGTCTCACCATGCTGCGTCCAGCCATGAAGGCTGCATGTTCCCTGAGACTGTGGGCATCAGAGCATGTTCCTTGCGATTGCTGCCAGTCCTGGAAAGAGCAAACATAACCCCATGCCCCCAGAGCAAACCCCATAATGTGGGGACAGAGGGAAGAGAGCCAAAAGTAGAGTTTCATTCGCTTTTATGAAAGTACAATGACAGAGAAAACCAAGCCCCTTTGACCAGGGAGAGCTGGGTCTCCATCAGGGCATCTCGGCATCGTACCCATGTAAGGTCTTTTTAAGATTACTTCACTGGGTGAACTCAGTGGCCCTCTGCAGCAGTGCTGGTGCTGTGTGACACCGGCACTGTCTATGGCAGAAAAGTCTGGTTTTGCACAAAATATTTTTCCCTAAACTTTCTGACCTTGAAGTTTTCAGTCAGAGCTTTGGTATTTCATGTTCCCCAACCCAGTGAAAGATGAAACTCGTTGTGGAGCGGACGGGGTGCTGCAGGCATGTTACTAATGGGATGCGGAAGTGCCATATGGTCCTGAAAAATCACTGTCAGCAAGACAACGTTGAGGAGCCCCCCCTCAAAGGGGAAGGGGGGGAGAGGCGATTAATCATCTTCACCTCCTAATAAGTATGTGAGCTCTCATACCAACCAGCGCTCTTGTTGGAGGCACAAAACTTCAAAGCCTGCAGTGCCCCATAGCCCAGCAGATGCATGGGATGATACTGAGCAGAGGCTGCACCCCGCTGGGTTACAGTATGTGCATCTGAAAGTGCTGTAAACACTCCTTTGGGATGGGGATATTATGTTTTACAGGGCTTCACCCGGGGCGTGTGGCTTGCAGCATCCTCGGCTCATCCCGACACCATTCTCTGTGTCTGTGGGGCTACTGGGGGAAATGTGCTCCTGGGGGTTTCCAGCTGGAGAGCTTTCATTTCTCTTAAAATGTTTGAGGGGTCTGCAGAGCAAAAAAGAACTAACTCCTGTGAGCACTTGACTGCGTTGGCCTGGTGGGGCCCGAGTCCTCATTGCATGAGTCGTGCCAGTGCGGTGCTTAATAAACACATCCCTGAAGCCATGGGCTGACTTTGCACTGCTGGAAAATCAGCAGCTTCTTGTTCTTTTATCTTCAAGCTCTAGCTGGATAAAGTTGAAAGTGGTATTGGGGGGAAAAGCTGTTTATTCAGGCTTTTCTTACTTTAACAGACTTCCCTTTGTCCTCAGCACCTCTATTCCACACATTTCCTTTCGCAGCAGAGTCTGCAGTACCGTCCCCTGGCCACAGACAGGCTCATACAACCCTTTCCACTGTTTTCGTTGTAAACTCAGTGTTGAGCTGGAAAACCGTCTTCAGCAAATTGTGTTTCAGCTCGTCCCTACTTCCACTGTCTGTGGATAAAAGTAATACTTCCAAACCTCATAGCACTTCATAAATATCACTGCTGGTGCAGAGAGTAATAGGCGCTTTCCAGAGCCCTGTTTGCCAGGCCACAGAGATTTTGAATATTCATTGGGAAGCTGCAGCTGGATCTGTCCCTGCCTTCGATGCCGGCATTTGCTGGGGAGCAGGGGTCAGGGCAGTGGCTTGCTCGGGGCAAGTCTGAAACTTCCAGAGGAGTTCATGCATCCAAGTCCATTATCTCTGGAGCAGAAGGATTTGTCCCTCACTAGTGCTGCTGGTGAGGAGGCAGACAGCAGGGTGCACAGTGATGCTGGTGCTGTAGGTGGATGAGCAGCTCTGATGCAAATGCAACTGATTGAGGAGTGGTGGCAGCGGGAAGAGGATGCTGGAGGAGTAAGTCCTTCGTATGCCTCAGGGAGCTTTTTGTCTGCTTTCTGCTGAGACTACATCTCCAAGAAGGGCCTTGGGAGCAGCTTCCAGTTTGTCCTTCTCCTGTGTCGCCAACCACAGCTCTCCACGATGGGCTTACCCCAGCGTGCACAGCCCAGCACAGACACTGCTGCCACAGCCTATCTGTGCTACCGCAGGAGCCGCAGCACTTCATGGGGTATCCAGAATAAAGGAAGTCAAACCATGCTGTCCTTGGCTCATGTCTTGCTCTCGTTAATTGAACAGGCTTTGCAAATTCCGTGTTCTGAACAAGCTTCCACTTGTATTTCCACACGTGGCATTATCCCAAGCTGTAACGTAAAGCAGATCCTGCACAGCCTCGCGTGTGGGAAGACCTCTGCCCAGGCAGAGATCAGCCACCAGCACCCTCCTCGTGGTAGTGTTATCTGGGCACAAAATGCCTTGCAGAACGGTGCGGTAGAGACCTGGAGGTGAATGTGTATGGCAGGTTGCTTAACTGTAAAGGCGATACCTGGCCGGGGACATAGGTTTTGCTGGCATTTTTTTGGATGTCTGAGACTGAAAATGTGTGTGTGTTTGTGTGTGCAAGTTCTCCCGCTCACCCACTATCAGCCCGAAAAGGCAATTTCCTTTTAGCATGAACATTGCCTCTCTGCTGTGCCCAGGAAGGCAGCACCGCTCTTCCAGCAGCATTGAAACGTCAGTGGCTTTGATTTCCTACATCTACCCTGGTGTATCTGTGGGGGGGAAAAAACATCCATCTGATGAGCACAATCGTGTCGATAGTCACAGGGAGGGCCCAAGAGCAGCCAAGCTGGAAATGACTGATACTCTGAATGGGTATTGGAGACCTCCTGCGTGCTGGGGATAGGGACGCGCGGGACTTGGCTGAGCGTGCAGGGTTTCAGTTGGGAAAGAGCAGCAGCAGTTACATATCCGGTAATCTCTGGCAATTCACCGTATTCTAAAAGTGTCGTTTCATTAAAGCTGCTTTCTGAAGCAGCTCTTGTGTCCCAGCGAGAGGAGGTAGGCCACTGAACCAGCTGTGGCTTTTTTTGCTAGCTTGCTATACTGGAATCTTAAACTCTGCCGCTCAGTTTGCCAACTGCTGTTCTTTCTGATGCTACCCAGTTGTTTTGCATGGCCTTGAAGTGGTTTCCCAGCTATTTGAACTCCCTAAATGACAATGCTTCATTATTGTCTGATGGAGAAGTGGAATCTTCTGTTTATATGTAAAGGTTCCCCTCCTTGCCCCCCTACCTCCCTCAACATATGCAAAGGCACTGCAGAAACTGGAACCAGATAAAAAGAAGAAAACAGGCTTTTAAAGCAAGTTCTGAAGTGTAAAGATGTGAAGGCCACTTAGAAATCATTGCCTTGCTCTTTCTCCCACACTGTGATTCATTTGGTCCAATCTATCATTGATTCAACATGCTCATCCGCCAGAGCCTTCAAAGACAACTGTGCATCTGCTTTAGCCATTCGTCAAGGAGGAACACAAAAGAGAAGGGCAAAGGAAAATGTATTGCCAGCTCCCTTTGGTGCTGTTTAATGGGTGTGAAAAACGGACAGTGGAGAAGCCTGGTTAATGAAAGCCAGGACAGCCGGGGAAGTGCCCCCGGGACATGTATTTTTCAGCCCAGGTATGGACCTTGCTAAATTTCATTCTGCAGAGGAACTTCAAACGCAGAGCAGGAGAGCTAAGATGAGGTCAACGTGCAAAAGAGTAATCCAGTGCAGGTGGATGCTCTTCCCCACATGTGGCCCCCCGCCAGCCTCGCACGGACACTGAGGGGAGAGGGGCTGTGGACCACTCAGCCCTGTTGTGTCTCTCATTTCCCTGATAAGTAGCAAAGTATTTTCAGGAAGATGATGCTCTGCTGCTCCAGAGAGCTCCCGTAGCCCAATCCCTACAGAGATGGCCTCACGTGCATTTTCTTTAATTAAAAAATGTCAAGCAGCAAAGTGCAAAGATGGGCCTTGCCTTTTGGGGCTGCTCATTCAGCTGCAGTCCTGCCTGCAAATCGCTCGTCTAGCACATCTGCTGAAAGGCGAGTCCCCGCAGCACGGTCCTCTGCTGCCCAGGAGTGACCGGCCCAAGCCCAGCTGTGTTGACTCAGACGTCAAGCTGTGTGCATGTAGCTCCAGTGCATGGACCTGCTGCTAGCACCTGGGGTACCCGAGCTTGCTGGTTCTCTGCTAGCACAGGCATCNGTAGGCCACTGAACCAGCTGTGGCTTTTTTTGCTAGCTTGCTATACTGGAATCTTAAACTCTGCCGCTCAGTTTGCCAACTGCTGTTCTTTCTGATGCTACCCAGTTGTTTTGCATGGCCTTGAAGTGGTTTCCCAGCTATTTGAACTCCCTAAATGACAATGCTTCATTATTGTCTGATGGAGAAGTGGAATCTTCTGTTTATATGTAAAGGTTCCCCTCCTTGCCCCCCTACCTCCCTCAACATATGCAAAGGCACTGCAGAAACTGGAACCAGATAAAAAGAAGAAAACAGGCTTTTAAAGCAAGTTCTGAAGTGTAAAGATGTGAAGGCCACTTAGAAATCATTGCCTTGCTCTTTCTCCCACACTGTGATTCATTTGGTCCAATCTATCATTGATTCAACATGCTCATCCGCCAGAGCCTTCAAAGACAACTGTGCATCTGCTTTAGCCATTCGTCAAGGAGGAACACAAAAGAGAAGGGCAAAGGAAAATGTATTGCCAGCTCCCTTTGGTGCTGTTTAATGGGTGTGAAAAACGGACAGTGGAGAAGCCTGGTTAATGAAAGCCAGGACAGCCGGGGAAGTGCCCCCGGGACATGTATTTTTCAGCCCAGGTATGGACCTTGCTAAATTTCATTCTGCAGAGGAACTTCAAACGCAGAGCAGGAGAGCTAAGATGAGGTCAACGTGCAAAAGAGTAATCCAGTGCAGGTGGATGCTCTTCCCCACATGTGGCCCCCCGCCAGCCTCGCACGGACACTGAGGGGAGAGGGGCTGTGGACCACTCAGCCCTGTTGTGTCTCTCATTTCCCTGATAAGTAGCAAAGTATTTTCAGGAAGATGATGCTCTGCTGCTCCAGAGAGCTCCCGTAGCCCAATCCCTACAGAGATGGCCTCACGTGCATTTTCTTTAATTAAAAAATGTCAAGCAGCAAAGTGCAAAGATGGGCCTTGCCTTTTGGGGCTGCTCATTCAGCTGCAGTCCTGCCTGCAAATCGCTCGTCTAGCACATCTGCTGAAAGGCGAGTCCCCGCAGCACGGTCCTCTGCTGCCCAGGAGTGACCGGCCCAAGCCCAGCTGTGTTGACTCAGACGTCAAGCTGTGTGCATGTAGCTCCAGTGCATGGACCTGCTGCTAGCACCTGGGGTACCCGAGCTTGCTGGTTCTCTGCTAGCACAGGCATCTGCTCTGTGGGACAGATGTATGGCTGAGCAACCCCTCAAACAGCACCACCACCTCTGACCAACCCAACGTGGCGGTAAACCCGTGTTCGTGATGGGCTCTGGGGGAAGTCTCTTGTCTTAACACAACCAGGAAGGTATTTGTTTGAGGTTACTGGGCTTGTTCCCGATGTCATCTGTGACCCTGCTGAGCTGTCTAGTGAAGTGAGGGATGTTTTACCTCACATGTTTCTATTTATTTTCTTGCCTTCTCACATTGCCTTTCTCCTGGCCCTTCTTTGCCCTCCGTGGTCCCCCCTCATTCTGTCTGTCCCCCCCTTCTCACGCACGCTTCCCCGTGTGGAACGGCAGAGAAGGAAAGAGATGGCTGTTTTTTAGGAACAGGTTTGACCCTTGTTTGTTCACCTTAGAAAAACCTGAGAATGTTGGAGGGGAAATGCTCTTTTTGCAATTTTCTAAGTCTGTAGGAAAAAAATAAAAGGAAAAATAAGGCAGTAACCTGCGAGAGTATCATGCCATCTGACTGCATAGCCCCATGACCCTCCAAACCCACATGTTCAAACGATGCCAGTGGACAATACCGAGCGGGACGATAGGAGAAGAGACATGGTCTCCACCTCTGCTCTTGCCAAAGCAGAGTCACGCCTGTGCAGGTAAGGAGGTGGTAGGTGCTCAGGAGAGCCTCGGCGTTTCTGATGCTGAAGCCAGAGGGCCACCAACTGCACAAGGAGGATGAATTCACAGATGACCCGAGTTGTCCTTGGGTAACCTCTCCTTTCCCAAAGGGAGTTAGGTACTTGAGACGTGATTGTGCTCTCCTTGGCAAGGACAGGAGTTAGTATTGACAGGATATATTTGTTTCTCTGGGCACCCTTGAAGCTTACCCCAAATTACTGGGTCAGCCAACCCTCTGTTAACAGAGAAAGATTATTTGCGCTTCTTTAGTATAAGTTTATCTCAGTGGAGGAAAGTTGTTATGAGTTGCACGGAGGAAGAAGGGCACTCTCTATGATACCATGGGGAAGACTCTTAGGCAACTTATTGGCTGGTATGGAGCAGCAAGTGATAGAACATGTCTTGCAGTTAATTATCGCACTTTTGGGGGAGGTTGAGGACTCCTCCTGTGTTCTCACGTGATATTATTTATCACTGATATTATGTTCATTTCAATCAAAGATGCTTAGCCTGAAGTTTTGTGAAGACTGCTTCCAAGTAGTTGAGCAACAATTTGTTCTTGAAATAAACCAATTTGCAGCTGGGGCCTGAAATGCTTTGAAGAAGATGAGTTTATACTTGCAGGCATTCTGCTTTGTGCTTATCTTGATTTGGCCTTGCAGATCTTAGTCCAGATTTATAGCTGAGTGGAGTCTTTTCTTCAGCTTCGGGATGGGGAGGGAAAGCATTGTGCTTCCCAACAGCATGTGAATGGGTGAGCTCTTGTCCAAAATCCTTCCCCAGTGAATTAAATAGAGCTTCTAGACTTGGGTAATGCACTGGCCAGTGTGTGCTCATTTCTGTCCTTCCCATACTGCAGGATATAGATGGAAGCTGGTATAAATTATTAATCTTTGTACTTCAGTTTTGTAAAATGAGAGAGTTGGAGGTTACAACCTCCCTTGGAAGAAAAGGTTGGAAACTCCAGACAAGAAGCCTGTAGTACTATGAGTTTTTTCGTGTTAGTGCATCTATCACAGAAGCCCTGCTATATCTGTGTTTATGTGGTTTGTCTTTCAGACCAACTATATAAACGTTCTTCTTTCAGTCTGTGTGCTGCAGGTTGGCATTTGCTTTTCCTGGCTCTCCCTCCTTCAGCCACCCTTAGTAATGCCCTTGCTTAACTTTTTGCTCTTGAATTCCCTTGATTTGGGTCAATTCTGGAGCTTTAAAACCAGAGACTGCGAGAACTCTGCTCGTGTGCTTCCAGCCCAAATCAAATTCAGCAACCCCTCTCTGCAAGTTCATAATTGTTATGGAAATATTATAAATCGTTCCTGTGAGGTTTGAGTTTGCTAATGAAGAAAGCAGAACAATGTACACTGCTAAATGAGCATACTCATGTGGAAAGGCTCTTGGTGCGCATCTGGGGCAGTGAAGTCATATAGCCCTGGCCTGGGTGCGGTCAAAATTGTGAACAGACATCGGTTTTAGATAAAACAGTGTTCTAGCATTAATGTGCTTTTATAGAAAGTTAGTAGCATGGATGTTGACCTTATGTTTGGCAAAAGGAGACTACCGAAAACATGTATGCAAGGCAGATGGGGAATGCAATTTAATTAAAAAAGAAAATATTATGATATTCTGAGAACAAAGTGGTAAAATCTTCTGGCTGTGCAGGAATTTCTTTTGAGAAATGGAAGGCACTGAAAGGCTGGTTGGGAGGGGATGGGGTGTGAAACACATCCTTCCCCAGCGTGGAGGAAGAAGGACGATCCTGGGGTATCTGGCTGGCAGCAGGGTTATCAGTTAATCTCTGGAGCAGCGATGGCTGGAGAGCTTCCAAGCGCATTTTTCCATAGGAGGGTGCCAGCTTGCTGGAGCCGAGGCGCTTCGCAGAAGAGGGTTTGATTCCAGTGCAATGGCAGCGATGGCTCCCTGCCCGCTGGAGCCAGCTGCTGCTGGCACCCCCCAGCCCCACCTGTGCTGCTCACCTGTGCCTGCGTTTGCCCTGGGGCTCCCCCCGGGCACCCCGGGTGCCATGCCAGAAGCCTTGCACCGACTAAACCTCAAAGCACCAGGTGATGCAATGGGGAGGTGGGAGCTGAGCTTGGTAAACAGGACAGTCCTTCACCCATCAGCGTTCCCATGCATCTGGGTTTCCCTCCGGTTCCTCAGGGACATTTAATAAAGACCTGGAGCCTGGGATCACTGGCTCCCAGCTCCTCTGCTCTTTGCCAGGCAGGTGGTCTGGAATGAAGCCCTTTGAAGCACGGCTGCAGTGAAGCAGGTTATTGGGACCAGGGAAGCCCATGGGAGGACAGCTGTAGAGTCCTCTCCTGATGGGAACAATGTGACCCCGGATTCCTGTGATTCCTGTGGGGCGCGATAGGGCAACAGGAACCTCAGCTTGTTCCCCCGATGTCTTGCAACCACACTCTGCTCACTGCCGTAGTCTGCTCCTGCCTGCTTTCACCCTGTCCAGAGACGAGCCCGCAGCTGCTCCCCAGCCCTACATGAGTCGGGAGGATCAGCAAACGGATTTACGTGGGGCAGCTGCAGGCCATGATGGGCAAATAAACAAACAGGGGCTTTGCTGAAGGGAGGGATTGCAGTCATGGGCTCTCGCTCCACCGTGAATCCTTGCTGCCCATGATTGATACTCTCCGGAAACTCAAGCAGAGTGCTGAGTGTGCAGGGTTTCTGGAAGTCGGGCAATTCAAGGGACTCTTGTGTGGATTTAAGAGGCTCCGGTAGATGCCTCCTTCTGAAAATATACACCAAAGGCACCAGTGGGAAGAGGGCATAGGAAAGTATCTGCAAGGTTGAGTAAGTCTGGGGGTGCCAGGCAAGAGCAGGGTCCCCGAGGCAGGGGGAAGTGGAGAGGGGACAGTCCTAGGTGCAGGTACAAGGGTGACCTGCTTGCCAAGGAGGGAGGGTCTCTGGTGGATGATGGAGAGATGCCTCAGGCTGCCCTGGCTCTGGGGGTCTGTGGGGACTGGGGCAAGCAGGTCTGGCTACAGCCTTGGGGTCTTCATTTGTAAATAAGCACCTAGCCGCTATGGCAATGCTTATTTAATTTAGACTAAGTATTTCTACAGCTGTTCTGGTGGAATCATTTTGCTTTATCCTAAATGTTAATTCTCAGCCGCTTACAGCTGCAGAAATGTATTGCCCAGGCGCAGTGCTAAGGACAGGTTCTGTGTGTGGTAAGGCACAGCTGTGCGGGCTGTCCCTGCCTTGGGGTTCATGGAAAATGCCAGTTGCTTTCCAGGACCACTTGCATGCAGCTTGCACAAGGCAGTGACCAGTACCTGTCTGTGGTGGTGGTAAGCTGTAGGTTACCTAAGGCATTTTTATAGGAAAAGGATGTCAATCCACTTCCTGGATATAGATGTCTTTTAATTTACCTTCCTTCTGCCCAGTCACACCATGTCAGAATTCATGCTGGGTTTTCCTGCCTCAGTTGTATAGGGCTAGATCTCTCCTTGTTTCTTACCTGGGCTTTGAATGGCCAGAGTGGGTCAAGGCACAGAAACCAAGAGACAGACACCGAGCACATGGCACAGGTGCCGTGATCCCAGGGGTGGCATGCTGTCAGTGGAGGCAGGTGGGTGGCAGTGAACTGCTGGGGCTGGTCCTTGCCTTGGAGCAACCATCAGGGCAGAGCTACTTCAAAACCAATCGTGGGAGCCTTATGTGGACCACATTGTGCTCCATCGCTGCCCAATTCATATTCCTTAGAGGTGTGGGGACACACCGACCATCCGCAAAGACCCCGCAGATCTCCATGCCCTGCTCTGCAGTGCACCTGAGTTATATTAGTCCCCTGCAGCCGAAATCTCTCCCAGCAGTGGAATCGATAAGACTCCAAGGCTGAAACACTGCCAAACCATCTTGCTGTAGCAGGTGGGCCTTGCTGGCAGAGAGGAGCTGCAACGAGAGCTCATGGCTCTTAGCCTTGGCTCCTCCGGTGCTGTGAGCAGCTGGGAAGCCGCTGCCGTTGGCCAAGTGTGATAAAAGTCTCCCTGCAGTCTCCCCTGGGCTGGGGTGGGTTGGAAAGCTTGGCTTAGCTTGCACTGGGGCTGAAGATGCTCTCTGCAAAACCTATATTTCAGGGCATGCTGGTCTGCAGTCAACTTTCTGTTGATGATGGTGTTTCAGGGCACGCTTCGGGGAGCAGCAGGGTGCTTTGCAGCTGGCAGCCTAGCCATGGTCCCAAGCATGCCATGGACCCAGTGCCATCTCAGGTGGGACAACGCTTGCTCTTTTCCTTGCACCACCTGAGATAATGCTGGGTCCATGTATGCCGCGGACCTGAGATTATGCTGTGTCCAACTATGCCATGGATCCAGCAGCTCTGCAAGCTTTGTGCCGCCTGAGATGATGCTGGGTCCAAGCATGCCATGGACCTGAGATATAGNTGAGATTATGCTGTGTCCAAATATGCCATGGATCCAGCAGCTCTGCAAGCTTTGTGCCGCCTGAGATGATGCTGGGTCCAAGCATGCCATGGACCTGAGATATAGGTGGTCCAGGTCCCAGACTGGGCCATAGTCCCAAGTGTGCCATGAACCTGAGACGTTGCTGGTCCAGGTGCCAAGCTGAGCCATGGTCCCAAGTGTGCCACAGACCCAGCATCATCTTGGGTGATGCAAAGCTTGCAGAGCTGCTGGGTCCATGGTGTGGTTTGACCCAGCATCATTTCAGGTCCATGGCATGCTTGAACCCAGTGTCATCTCTGGTGCAAGCTTTGCACCACTGAGACAACGCTGGGTCCACGTCACACTAAAATAAGCCCTGCTTTGACAGGAGCCTTTGCATGGGCTATCACGCAATCTGTTTATAGCTCGGGATTGTCTCTGACTTTTAAACACTGCAGCAAGGAGTAAACGCAGCGAGCCCAACGCAGGCTTTGTTATGACATTTTGTTGCAGGCAGGAGGCAAGCTTCGGCTCCAATAACAAACACCCAGTGTTATGACACTTTTACCTTTCCAACTATTTATGTAAGCACAAATATTTTATTTTAAGGTTTGAGACACGCCGTTAACATAAAGCAGTCTCATTCCTTTCGATACGGCCTGTTTTTCACTTGGGGAGCTGTTGTTAAATGAAAAGGTTAATTGTGTTTTAGAGGGCTGTGTCCCTTGCCTACCAGTTTCTGACTTGGAGGGAGGTGCGCTGCGGCTCCTGGTGCTCATGCCAAGTTATGGGCTGTGAATACAGGCAGTTCCTAGGAAGAAAACAAAATGCACAACAAAAAGTAGCTGAGAAATCAAGCATTTTTGTTGTGCAAATCCATTTAGGGGCTGCAAAATGAATTTCAAGTGAAATGATTTCCAACGAGGCTGCCCCATGACAACACTCTGTGCAGCGGAAGATGAGAAGGCAGTTTCAAAGAACATGAACTGTTTTCCGCTCAGCAGCAAACACGCTCAGCCTTTCCCTTCCATAGCTGCACCGTGGTAAAGAAATCCTGCATGTATTTTACTCTCCTGAGATTGAATTAGTTAACTTCTTAAGTTTCTTCTTAACAGCACATAATGACTGGGGAGAGCAGAAGGAACTGAAAGTTTGATCTTGACTTGTCAGCAAATTCCCTCTCTGGCAGCCGAAGAAGAAGCAGCCATGCACTTGCATAATGCCCTGGTGTGGCCGCCGGACTGTTTTGATTAAATGGATTCTGGGGTTTTAGCAAAACTACGAATTTTATAGCTATGGTGTTCTTTGCAAAAGTGATGTAAAACATCATAAAGCTGCCAAACCAGCACTGCGGTGCAGGGGTTCATGCTGGCCGCCTCTGCAGCACTGACTGTCGGCCCCAGAAAATGCTGTTAAGAAAATATCTGAGATGGAGTTGGCAGGAGGGGGGGAGGGGAGGCTTGCATGTTGCAACCTTTTATTCCCTCTTTCTGAATACATAGTGTCTTTTGATCTGTGCCACTTAGAAGTCACATCTGGATTTGGCCCGGTGTTTGAATTAGACACTTGTGAGCCAAGTGTTCCTCTGCAGTGGCACCACTCATGGCATCAGTAATGGCATCGTACTTGATCCTTCCTTCTCCCGTTTCAAAAGAGATCTAACACCAGCCCTGTATCAGGGTACTGACTATTTCTTCCTTCAGCCTGCATTAAAGATGGATCCAGGGGAAAGTTACTATCTAAGCAGCATGGTTTCAGAGCCACTCTTCGAAAGAAAGTGCCTGTGGCCCAAAATCTCATGCAGGGAGTTGTCCCCTGCCCCGTATCCACCCCATGTTGCCTCCTGGCTGCCCAAGCAGTTGCACCCAGCCACAGCCGCCCCTCAAGGGTGAACTTGGGCCTGGATGTCTCTGTCGGGGTGCCAGCCGCATGCTGTGGTCCCCAGGTCAGTCTGTGCCCCCCTCACACCTAATCTGGCTGGCAGACCGTGCTTTGTTTGCTCGCTCATCAGTGAGGTGCTGACCTGGTGCCCTGCAACAGTAACAAGCTGGAATATATAGTCATGATGGTGTCTGGCTGTAGGCTCTTGTCAGCTCCCCCCTGTTGCAAACCCGCACAGGCTCTGGGCTGGATGGAGACAGCAGAATGGTGCACGCTCCACCAGGAGGGATGGTCCGTCTCCAAGCATTTAGGGAACGCTCCCTCTTTTGGCAAATTTTGATATCTGTTCCTATGGATTGTAGAGACAAAATGCAGCTCAGGGTTTCTTAGGGATATTAAAAACTGAATTCCTGAAATCAAATTGCGTTAAAATTACAGCCACCCTTTCTGGCCACTGGTGCCAGATGGGTGTGCTGTGTACGACCGATGATTTTAATGGCCAGGACCTGAGCATTTCAACATCCCAGGCCCTGAAGAAGAGTCAAATTCAGAGCAGAAGGGGAGAAAACTGAGCCCTGTTGACTGCCAAAAGGCAGGAGGGAGAACAGGCATACCCAGAAACCGTGCTTGTCTTCGCCACTGAAGCGTTAGTTTGACTCTTTCCTTCTTTTTTTTTCTTNAAACTGAGCCCTGTTCACTGCCAAAAGGCAGGAGGGAGAACAGGCATACCCAGAAACCGTGCTTGTCTTCGCCACTGAAGCGTTAGTTTGACTCTTTCCTTCTTTTTTTTTCTTTGTTTTTCTTTATAGTCCTTCTTTTTTCCCCCCTTCTTTCTTTTTTTCCCCTTCTTTCTGTGCCTCCCACCTTCTTTTCACCAGAACAAACCATGCTGCCAGCAGCATCAGGGCAAAGCTTTTAGTGGAGTTAGATAAGGGTCTTGCTGCACGACTGAGCCGACGGAGTTATGTACGGTGGGGAGCATGCATACCCGTGGTAGGGGATGGGGCATGGACCCAGGGTTATCTGCTCTGCAGCTGGCTGCTCAGCCATGGTCCAAATCGTGCTGTGGGACCCAGCATCATCTCAGGTCCATGGCACACTTGAACCCAGCCTCATCTCAGGGAGTGCAAAAATTGTGAAGACCCAGCATTGTCTCAGCTGGAGATGGGACTCCCGTGTGGGAAGGTTGTGCTCTGAAAAAGGTTTCTGCTTGAAGCTGGTGGAAAAATTTAGAATCAAAATACTGTTAAACACCCCTAATGTTTAAATGTAAGTTCTCTAAATCTGAAGGTTTAATTGTATTTTTTCTTCAAATAATGGACTAAAGTTAAGTAATTTAAGTCATTTTACAGCAAAGGCAATTGAATAATTGCTAATGGCTTTCAGCTGAATGTATTTAAAATCAGGTCACAAATCTGAGCTGATTTAAAGACCAAGGGGCATTCCTTTCTCTTGAAAAAGAATTAGGTAACAATGGCAATTACAAGACGGGATCCAAAGGAAAATTGAGAGTTGAGTATAAGCCTTGGCAGAGTAAGAGCAAAAGAAATGACTGGGTGAAGAAAAATGGTGAACAACTATCCTATCCTGTGGAGTGCTCGAGGGGAGCGAAACAAGAAAACAGAGACATTCACATTTGAAATTTGAATTATGTTAACGTGCATTAAAGGGTGAAGATGGAAGGCTTTATTAGCCTGGTGTCACTATGTGGAGGTCAGGCTGTTGCAAGATTTCCTGGGCTGTGGCTGCACCTTGCGTCCATTCTCAGGCTGGAAAACGGCCTGGCGGTGGGACGATGGGTACCTTTGCTAGGAGATCCCGTGGGGACATTGTGGCATGCAGAGCGGCACAGACTGGCAGGGGAGCACTGCCGTGGGCCTCGTGCCTAGGGACGGTGACATAACTCCAAAGCCAAGGAGAAATACATGACCCTGAATATTTGTGTGGGTGTTCTCAGAGCAGATAAACCTTGTGCTCTTCCGAAGAACAATTTATTGATACTTCAGACAAGCTGCGACTCCTGCCCCAAGTTGCTGTTGGGGCAAGTCATTGTTGTGTTTGTTTGTTTTCCTGCTGCTGGCTCAGGAATTTGTTGGCTTCGGGAGCTGGCAGGTGTCAGTCCTCACGTTGCCGCACGGCTGCACGTGTGTCGCTGAGGCAGCGTTAAACTGTGGTGCTGAGCGCTGACACATTTGCTGCCTGCTGCGCCGGCGGTGCTGCCTGTCCTTGCCTCTGCGACGGGGGACTCATCCTGCTGCTGGGATAATCGTGGGCCAGGAAGAAAAGTTGTCACTTTTTCTCTAGTATGTTACCCTTTCCCCGAAGGGGAGCTACTTTAGAGGAAGGCACTAAAACTTTGCAACCGGCAGATCTGTGCACAGCATCTCTAAAACTGCTCTATATAATAATTCCAAGATGTAGCATGTGTGCCCAGCCCGGGGCCTGAGGCTCAGGATATTCGTACACATCTCATTTGCAGTGACCTCCTGAAACTAGTGGGGATTTCAGTTTCCGTGACATCTTACGGTAGTGGGCTCCACGTCCCAGCGATGGGAAGGCATGAAACTGTGCCTTTTGCTGTCCTCTGGACTGGTCATGCTCTGGTAGTTCTGGAGTTGCGGGAGGAGAAGAGAAATTCCTCATCGGCTTTCTGCAAATAATAGAAAGTGGATTCCTTTGTCTCCTCCTTTCTGTTTCCTTTTAAGGTAACTTGTACTGACTCTTCACAGGAGAACTGTTTTTTCTTGCCTCAGTGTTTGCTCCGCTTCTCTGAGCTCCTCCTTGCCCTGCATCCTCCAGGGATGGAGTGTCTCATAGCAGTGGCACATCCCTGCTTATCTCCCTATCGCTCTCCATGATGGAGAATCACTGAAGCGTGTTGTTCACGACGGCTATACGTTCAGCTGAGGCCTTCCCCGTCCCCTCTGCTTTAATGCTATCAGTCCCTTTCTTCCTTGTGCAGTAATGTGAGCACCTTCCAGCGTGTACAGCTTTGCCTCTAACAGCACTGAACTTTGATTGCTGTTGCTTTGTTTGCGTAAGGGGATAGTCCTACCTCTGGAGTGCAGCTGTTTGGGAGCTTTTACACATCACAGCCTGCCTTCTGCTGTAATTTATCTCTTTCCTTCTGCCAGCCACCACATGTGGTGTGTGGAGGTATGATCTAGTAACACAAAACTGGATTGAACTTTAAGTCAGAATTACCTAGGATGTGCTGTGGGTAGTTTTGCTGTGACTTGCAGGCCTATGACTTCTTTTTGGTGGTTCAGTACTGCTAATGAAGCATTCTTGCAGCCCTTCATCGCAGTTCTTATGGGCCTTCTTCAGGCTTTATAGCTCCTGGCAGAAGATCCTACTCACTGGATCCCATCTGTTCAGTGTCCTTGGCTGAGGCATCCTTTTTAAGGCCTTGCAGATTCCCTTCTGGATGCTCCTGTTCTCCATCAGACTTTGGCAGTCTTCATCCTCATGTCATCAGAGCACCTCCTCATCTGAAGTCATGGCTACTCTTCATTTTCCTTCCCTTGCCCTGTTACTGGCTCCCCAGGACTCTCGAGGCAGGAGTTAAGGAGAAACCAAAAAGCAAACAAAGCTGCCAGTGGACTTTTAACATCCAGTTGCCTGGGGTGGGTCTTGCACTTTGCTGTTTTCTTTGCTATCACCCAACTTTCCACCACACTCTGACATGGGAACAGTTAAGCAGCATAAATAGCAAACAGGTTAACATGCCTAAGTACTTCCAGATGCCTGAGCAGGTAATGCTTTGAAATGTCTTTTAAATGAGTGCTGAGTTTTGACCTGCAGGATAACTGCCAACTGGCATGACACAAATAATACCGATCTTGAAAATTATCCCAAATTATCCCCACCAGTCATAATGGTGGTAACAGCTCAGAAACCTGCACCTTAATGAAGCGATTTCCTGCCAGGATACTGTAGAGCCCTGCAGTTACTGTCACTGACTTGTACCTTGAATTACCATGCCTTGCTAATTGTCCGTGCTTCCTCAGCTAGGTCTAAACGCAAAACCTTTGCTTTTAATTTATTATCTATTCATACATCCCTGCGCCAGCCATGTTTGATCTCTGTGTCCTCCCGCACTGGACTTAAGGAGCCAAGTGCTGTTTGTTCAGCATTGCTCATGCAGAGCTTTTCCCTTTGGTACGCTTTCCTCATGCTGGGATTTTGCAGCTGGTCTCTGCAGGATAGAGGTGTCCATTTTCCCCACCTCTCCCTCTGATTACAAATCTCTTTTTGAAGAGGATGGTGCTTGTCTTCCTGCAAGAGAAGCTCTACCAAAGGAGTAATGCATTTAGCCCAGTGCTGCTTAGGTATCTCCTTACAACTGTAGACTCCTGCTGTCCAAAGAGCTCAGATGGCCCCAGTACATTTAGGACAGGGTGTGGTTTGTGTGCTTTCAGGAGGAAGACTCTTTGGAACAGCTGACAACGCACTCTTGAATATAGCCTGTAAATCAGAGCAGATCAGACTCCAGATCAAACCGGTACTGGTGTGGGGATATTCATTTTGTCTGTGAAATGGGGGAGAGAAGGTGGAGGTGGAAACCTGGATCCCACTTGTGGATCCTTTGGGAGGGCTCCTTGTACTTTAGAAATGTTGGCGACAAACCCTGCCTCCTTCCAAATCCAATGAGCTCACGAGAGACAATTTCTATAGAAATTTTCATTATCTACGTGCTCCAAAAATTCCTCTGTGTGTTTCTTTTCGTGTTTTTTCCTGCTGAGAATGAATATTGCATCTTCCACAGGAGAGAAATTAATGGGCAAAAAACCTGAAGTCTGTGTGTGGGATAAACCAGTGAGCTGGACCATACATCGCAGTACTGCACGGCATGATCGAATTGTATTTCTAGTAACTGTTTACAAATGTTTACTTCTTGGAAAATTTCTTCTATACTTGGGCAAGGAATTAAACTATTACTTCAAAATTATTATGAGAGAGATCACTTTACTTTGTGCTGAGTGATAACAAACATCCAACGTAATTTTAGAGCCCGCCCTTCCTCTGGCTGTTAATATTTAAAACTTAATACTAAAATAAAACGTTAAAGGAATTATTCTCTCTTTACTGCATTCTGTCTGCTCCCACTTTCTCCTCTGATAACTGTAGGAGACCTTCCCTAATCTTTCCAATTAACTCGGTATTTCCTGTAAGGCTAACGCTGAAGAGGGTAAGAAAGGAGTGTAAAGCGAGGAAAGACATCTGTCAACTATTGGAAATACTTTCCGTGTTAGAAATTGAAGGAAGCCCACACTGAAGCCAGATGATCCGGAGAGAAGAACAATTGCAGCGTTGGCTTGAAAAGAATGTGGGTGATTTGTTATAGCTGTCCTCACAGTAGGCACTCGGTTGTCATGTTCATATGAGAATACCTTGGAGATATGCTAAACACATATCCCGTTCCCATCAGGAGCGCTGAAGGGCCAGAACAGGCAAGGTTTGACTTGCATTTTCTGGAAGACATAAATTATCGTTTGTTCCTAAATCTGCATCTTTTCAAATCCTTCTCATTCCTCTCTGCTGTCCCACGACTAATTTAAAGCAAGCTGTGAGGAGATTGTGTGTTGTGTAGGCAATTGAAAGTGTGTGTTTTACCAACTATTGAAACTCCTGCTTGACCCTTTTCGGGGGTGAGGCTGTGTGCAGAAAGTTTCTAGCGGTCTGGTTTTGACTATGAGCTTTATACAACAGGTCAGTGGAGACTCATTTCGGTAACACTGCAGTAAAAATATGAAACACTTTCTGGGGAGGAGAGACCCAGCGTTTCAGCTGATCTGGCACATAAGCTCTTGGGTCGTTGTTTGCTTGTTTTACTTTTTGGTTTATTCTGAAGTTTGGAAACAGCTCTAGCATAGCCCAAAAATGAGCTGAAGCATCAGTTCAGCTTTGTGAGGCAGGACACGTTGGAACAGGAGAATGGGTGTGCAGAGTTCCAGGGGTGTCCCACGTCTCCGCTCCTCGTCACCTGACCTAGAAGTAAATTAATTCTACATGCAGAGGGAAGAACAAGCTTCATTCTCCTAAAACGCAGAAAACGTGATTTCGTTGCGATAGTTTCTGCACCACTTGGTGTCCTCCTTTCTTTCATCTGATCAAAGACCAGCTTTTAAGCAGTCCCCTCACCATCCCCATCTGCAGTCGAGTCAAGACGCGGCCCCACTGGTTTGACATTATACCCTTGTGTTTTCCTGCACTTTGTCTCCCTCTTTGTGCCAGGCTCCAGGAAACCAGAAGAAACTTCTGTGAACAGCTGGATTAGTTTTAAGGGCAAAGAGTATCACAAAATCAACAACTGGAAGTTTACATTTCATGAATCATGGGATTTACCCAGTCACCCTGGCAATGAGCCCAATAACTCTCATTCCAAAATGGCCTGCCAGTGAAGATGTCAATGGATGGAGGCTGTGTTGGTAGCTCTTTTGTTATCTTTGTGCGTTGTCATGATATTTGAATTTGTCTATCTTCATTTTGAATGCTAATTCACACCAGTCCTTCCTCCCTGAATTTTGGCCATGGATGTTACTGTGGGCTGAGAAAAGAAGAACTGTGGTGGTCATTGCTGCATATTTAAGTCCCTCAAAGCAGCTCATGCTCTGGATCTCATGGAAAAGAGCAGCCTTGCTCAAGGGAGCCCAGCAGTTCCCAAAGGCATCCAGCTTGAGAGTCTGAACAGATCCAGGATTACCTCTGAAAGCACCTCATCTCTGTAGCTGTGTCCTCCCCTGCTGGCTTAAGCACAGTGGGAGCTATTTTAAATAGAATCCTTTTATGAAAATTGTTCAACATGTTCTCTTTCAAAGGGTCAAACCTGTGTCATCTTCTGAGCTTTTTCCCTTTTGAGCTGTGTCTCTTGTTCTGGCATTTAACAGGGGTGGGCCCTGCAAGGACAGGAACGTCAATGCACTGTGGGTTTTCCTGTTCCATTCCATGCCTGGAGAAGGCACTGTGTCCATCATGAGCAATAGACCTGTCAAACTGCATCATTTGTCCTGTAAAAGTTTCGCTTCTTCCTGTAAATGTTGCCTTCTTTCAGCCTGTCGACTGCTGTTGGTTACGCTGACCTACTCTGGTGGGACATCCTGGTCATGACAACTTCCAGCCCCTGCCTCCGTTCTTGGGATCCAAACTCCTCCCTGCCTTGCACGTCTCCCGAGTCCAGCCTCGTGACATATGTGCTATTTGCAGAAAATGTTTGTCAAGACCAGGTGGTTGAAAGTAAAAATGCCAACAGATCTGCCTTTTGTAACCGTGCAAGTAGCTTGTTAAAATTAGTCACAGGCTAAGCTGCAGTACATCTGTGCTGTCAGCCGTCCAGCGAGCCATCGATACCGCCCGCTCTCGCTGCACCAGCCCCAGATGGGAGTTGTGCTGCTAATGCCGATCTTCGGGTCTGTGCTAGCACAAGCTGAAGTCATTCCCAGTGTCTTTTTTCCCCTCCTCCGGTTCACAAGCCTTTGCCCAAATTTAGCCACAAGCCTCCTTCTAAACGCATAAACGTTTGTGTGTCCTGAGTTTCAGATGCCCACAGACAGAGCATCCCAAAACAAAACCTGGGAAATCTCAACGTTGGCATTTGCTTTAGAAGAGTTTGTACTTGGCTGTTCTGAAAACTGTTTTTTTTTCCACTTAATTGAGCAAGGGCTGCAATTTCCATGGCCTTTTGAGGAGTAAGGTACCTAGCTGTCATTGCAGGTTTTATTAAATTTGAGCCCAACTCTCATTTTCTGCTTAAAAACTGCAAAGGAAGATTTCTGTGTAGCTCTCTGCTGTTGTACAGCTGTCTATCGGAAAGCACCAAACCATCGGATAATTAATAGCTATCTCTGGTGTTGAGCAGGAGTCATCTGTTCCCGCTCTCTGTGCGGCACCCACCACCAAGAGCTGTTGGGGACAGTACTCCAGCGAATGCAGCACGTGGGGCTGAGATGGCCGAGGCGTGCTGGCAGGCCAGCGCCGTGCCTCGAACCCTCTGCTTCCCCATCGAGAGCTGCCTTTGATGCATGTCCAAAAATATGGCTTGAATTGGCTTCTTCAGATCCATCGTGCTTAACTGCTCTATCAACATGTCCCACTGTACAAATACATAAACAGTTTGCATGTCTGTCCTCGAGCCAAGGATCTCCTATTTCTTCGTGTCCTACCTCTGATGACCTTTCCCAAAATGCCATAACCAATGCTTGTGCTCACCCTGCCCTGTATCCCTGCTCCCATCTGCAGGCACATGGTCTCAGCCTGCTCTGCTTGGGAATTCCCTCTCCTTCCCCTGAAGCACAGAAACATGAAGGTTTTATTCTCCGACCCTTAAAACAGGGATTCTCATGAGTTTGAACAGGTTCTCTTGCACCACCACCAGCAATGGACCTAGCAGTCCATACACAGAAGGGGAAGGGGAGAACATTGCTCCAGCTTTGCCCGTTTCAGGGCACATTCGGTGCTGACTTCCAGGCATTTTGCACATAATTCCCTGCCTGTGTGAAAGCCTGACATTGTGCCGGGAGGACATGAACACAGAACCTTTGTGCTCAGAGTATTATGCTTTCCCCGCGCACATGCTCTCTGCTCACACATGCCGTCTGGTCAGCCCTTGTAGCTGGGTCTCTTGCATACCACGCTTTCCTATGGAATTTGGATTCAAATGTGAAAATTCTCCACCACACAATAAAAGTGGCATTTCCATGCCCTTTAGCACATCAGTCTTTTCTTGTGAATAGAGCCCTGAGTTCTTTGGCTTTTGCCGTATGGAACAATTGATCCCTTCAGTTCACTTGCCAACAGTAATCGGTTTCTTCTAGCCATAAATTTTAGCCATTCTTTTTTTTCTTTTCCCCTTTTTTGAGGGGCATGGAGGGGAATAAAGCAATAAAAAGAGACAGCCATAAAGTAGGCAGCTGTTACTAGTCAGATCTTGGTCTGGGAAAGAAGGAAAGCAAATATCAGCCTGACTTTTACCTGTTGCTGTCTGCTAATATTTAGCTATCAGGACAGATTGCTCTGCGATGAGTCCCTCTGCCAATGTTCCTGCTTTCTCTGTAATGACTGGTCATGTGGAGTCTTGCTGTATTTAAACTAAAGAAAGAACCAATTCTAAGCACCATGTGGACTTTAGTGGTTGTGGGAGAAAATCAGGTAATAAAGGCTAAGTGGGCAAAGCAGTAATGAGACAATAGTTTTGTTACGATGGGATTTTTGGATACGCCATATTTCTATTTGGTATCGTTATTTGTTTGCCTGTTCTTTGCCTTGCACTGACGAACTGCTTGCGCGTTTTACCAAGGCTTTCCTTTCCTGTGCGTTGCAGTATCTGTTTTTAAAGGAGGACTTCGGTGCTCCCTGCTCTGGTTGATTGCAGAGAGCTGATGGGTTTGTGCTGGGTGGCACTGGAGAGGCTCTGCAGGGCATCACGGCACCCGAATGCCAACCCCAGCCTGCAAACTCTCCCTCTCCTCTCCCCACCGCTGTCCTGGGGACAACGTGTGTGTTTTGATTTCCCCATCTGCAGGCAAAAAGATGTGGGAAATGCGAGGGAAAACAATTCCCTTCTCCCCTTTATGACAAGTGCCACAGAGCTTAATTTATAGAACCTGCTTTTTTCTAATCCCAGAGTGTGTCTTGAGGATGGGTTTATTTGAAATATGTTTGTCCTGGATGGAGACTTTCTAACCATATGGCCCGGTACAGTAAGAGTTGTTTCACACTTCTCTTGCGGTTTACAGTAAACTGTGAGCACCTGCCTCTTCTGGGCTTGGGAGAGTGGCTTTGAAATTGCTGATAAAATTGTTCTTCAAGGGAACCCGATCTTGCTCAGCGCCCTTCCTCTGCCTGCTCACTGCTCCATGCTGCTGGTGTCAGAGGAGGAGGGTGGGGGCCTCTGGCATGAGCGTCTTATTAGAGGAAACATGGCAGATTCAGGGTCTGATCCCTTGGAATTACAAAAGAAAACCTCCTGCTGCTCTGAGAGGGTGAAACATCCTACTTGGGACCAATGTGCACCTCTGCAGCTGCTCTTTCATGACAACCAGGAGGCATTAAATAGGTGTCTGATTGTGCCTGGCCATGCTGGGTGACTTGAAGAGCAACCAGAAAACTCTTCTACAGAGTTTCTTCTTCCCCTGCAGCTGCTGATCTGCAGACATTTGCATTCTCCCCAGCAGGATTTTGATTCCTACAAAGTTCTTCCAAAACTGATGTCATCTGAGCAGAGACCTGCCAGATTTTCTGACCTTTCTGACACACTCCCAATATCCACAGGCCCTGGGGACTCTGTGAAATGACGCGCGCCGTGGCCAAAGGCCGTGGGGCTGCTGGCCCTCAAGCAGGGCACTCGGCTCACGGACTGCCCCGGGAGAGCCAGCCCCCGAATCCACACCCCGGTTCCCCCCCAGCCTGGCTTAAATTTCCCACTGAAACCTTTTCATTTTCTTAGTAACACTTTACAACTACATTTTGATTTTGGAGAGGGCTTAGGTTCCTTTCCACCATCTCCACTGAGGACTGGAAAGAAATACATGTATTTTAAATGCCCCAGATTTGGCAGATACTCCCCTCCCATCAGTAACCCCGGGGTTGTGTGGGTGCTACGAATGCAAGGTCACCCCTTTCCAGCACTGTCCCACCTGTTTGATTTGTAAATCACGTGCCAACATCCAGCTGCAGTACTGCTGCAGTATCACCTTGTTTCCATCAGTTCAGTATGAGGTGTTAAACCCTTTTTTTTAATCTTGGATAAACCAGGACCACCAAAGAGGGCTTTAACCACGAGATACATCATCAGATGCTTTATCTTGAGGAAATATCCATTTCAATGCCTTGTGTAACCATGAGTCTTATCTTTCACTTTAAATACTGTGCTGGTGTTTGTAGTAATGTTGCGCGTTGCCCAAAGTCCCCCTTGGAGAAAAACGTGCATCACCAGCCACACTTAGAAGAGGTGGACAGTTCTGGAACACAATTTTGAAGGAACTGGACCAGCCAGCGTGAGAAGTGAGTCTAAAAAGAACTGCTAAAGGCCAGACCCGTCTCCAAGGCATTGTGGTTGTCAAAAAGGTGGGGGTTTTGTGTGGACATTTCATGCACAAAAGCAGAATTTGAGATCTGGTTTCAGAATCCTTTCCCAGATCTTGACAGGTTGGAGTTGCCTTGGCTGAGCAATGGCTGCCACTTCAAGATGCACAAAGCTTGGAAGACGTTTTCAGAGCAAGATGGGCATTTTTTCAGTCCACACCAGGCTGCCTTCTGATGGTGTTTGTGCAGGGTCTGGTTTGAGAAGGGATGTCCAAAATGCTGCTGACACCCGGAGAAGATTAACAAACTCAAGGGAAGGCCAAAAATAATACATACAGCCCCTACTCACATTCTTGTCATGATCAGTTAAAAAAAATAAATACACATAACTGTCAGTCTGCCACAACCGAACACAGTTGTATTATCTGCTCCACTTTCTGATTTATTTGTTGAAGTATAGCAGAGCACTTAAGCCCTATACAGCTAATAGTTGCTCTTTCACGAGCAGCAGAAATGCTTACGCATTCCAGTAGTTAAATGATGCAATATCCAGGTGGATATTTAATGGCCCATGACAAATATGGAATGACACAGCAGACACCATAAATATCTTCACTCGAACAGATAGAACAAAACCTTTTTTATGAAAGCTTTTCCCATTTTTTTTCCACGTGCTGGCCATATTTTTAAAACACCCTTTAAAAACAGCCCAGGGAATCGTCCCTGTCCTCCCTTCAGCCTGATCCTTTTCGAGCTCTTCAGCATGTGGAGCCTGCCATACCGCAAGGAACAGAGGTCTTTCCTATCGGATACTTCTTGGCATTTCTTTTACACTCACGGAAAAATTTTCAAAAGTTCAGTCATGCAAATATGCCCAGTTTGTTCAGTGAAACTCCTCAGGCCAATGTGCATTTATATTTTTTGCATAATCCTGGAGGTTTTTTTAAGCATGTGCTTCTGCTTATAGGAGAGTGCTCCCTTGGTTAGGGCAAGCTGCTGCAGGATGTCAAGGCTGGCAGTCACCCCCCACTGTATGTGCTCCTGTGCCACCTGTGTCCCTCAGCAAGAAAATGTTATCTTGCAGACACAAACAGACCTGAACAGTGCCCACGCTGATGTGCCTGAGCACCTTCTCAGAGTCTTGTTATCACCATGTTACATATAATGCGCTGCAAAGGGGCAGGTGAATGATTGAAGGGAAGGACATGTTTATTTTTAAAATAAGGTTTTGGAAGGTCTGGACCTCTTGTGAGACTGAACTTGTTGAATCTTTTTCTACTGAAACTTTTTAAAAATCGTCATGCTTCATTTTGACATCTTTCAGATTTGAGTGTATTTTCGGCCAGCATTAAAAGGAAATTTCAAAACCAGGAAAGTTTTTTAAAAAGAAGTCTCAGTAACCCCAAAATGAAGTAGACTATTTTATTTTGAATCAAGAAAAATCACATTATGTGTTGAAGACTTTATTTGAAATTTTTCAAAGGGTAGGGAGGAGAGATGAGTGTTCTCCTGAAACATACCTTTTGGTTTAAGATTAATAGGTATTCTTCCATTATTTTATTTAGTTACTCTTCCATTATTTTATTTAGTTACTCATTGACTTAAAACCTCTTGATTTTCTCAGCTCTGTCACTGAAACAGTGATGTGGCATCCTCAGTTTGATACTTAGCTTACGGAGACATTATTTCCAAGAGCACAGTACCCCCCCAACACTGGTACAACCAGACAACCGTTGGGTCATTATCAAGTACATTCGAAAATTCTGATCTTAAAAAGGCAAAAAAGCGAGTGAAGGGCAGAGCAGGGTGCGGGGCTGGAGTCAGCAGATTGTGCTGGCCGCAGTCGCCACGGCAGGTCCCAAGGACCCTGCTAAAGGGACAGAGGTTTGACAGTCCCTGGAATACTCCCTGAATGCCGAGGTCCCGAGGAGCAAATGAAGGTTTTGGTGTTGCTTTGCATAGGATTTGATCCCTTGTGGAGTGCATGGCAAACCCCGTATGTAACTGTTCCCAAACAGGCTATAAAGATTCGAGAGAATGTATCTAACGCTACTGTCCTTGTTTATGGGCCTTTTTTGTGTACTTTTCCCCAAAACATTTAGAAAGCAGTAGGATTTCATTGCTGATACATGTGTGCCTTGGAGGCAGCTACTGAGTCTAGTGGAAACATCAGCGTCTCTTAAAGAGTGTTTTGGACAAAAACATATTAACTAATCTGTTAGGTTTAACAACACATGCTGGTACGAGCAGCCATTTTTCAAGATAGGCAAGTCTAAAATGCAGCACGCTCAGCTTAATGGACTGTACACAACTATACCCCTGCCCACACCTCCCCTCTCTAAAAATGCTCTTTATTATTTCAAATACATTCTTTATTCACAAACAGCGAAGAACGTGTCAATTTGTCATGGTCTCTATTACCCCTTCTTCTCCCTCCAGTTAAATCCTCATTATAGGCTAACATAACTGATTTTTATCTGTTCTTAACCACTTGGCCTTTCTGGCATTTTGCAGTCACTTTTACTGATACTCATGTGTTTACTTCTGTTTAATCTCTGGTGTCAAAGCACTAGAAATCTCTCTAGGTCTTGAGTTATGGGATACTTGTCTGTATCACAAATTAATGAATGATGTAATCACAGCTGCATCTTGAACTAGCTTGCCTGAAAATACCTCTGCAGCGCTCTCCAGACATGACTGTGTTGCTTTTGCCCTGTGAAAAAGCCCGTGCTCAGGGCAAGCATCAACGGGAGAGCCTTGCAGATGCACATGAGGACATGTGCAATTGCTCCATCCAGCAAGGGTCTAGTGAGTGCTCCAAGGAGGGCATGCTCTGGGTTCCCAGTGGGGTGCTGGGTTTGTCCTGGGAGTGAGTCTGTTTGATGGCAGATCTCCGTTTGGAGCGATGGGGAAAACATCCCAGCCGCTGCTCAGCTTCCCCAGCAGTGATGCTTTCTTTCTTATGCCTTTGAACTTGCAAACTTCTCTCTCCTCTGGCAAGCTTCAATGTTTCACTCCATTGTATGGAAATGTTAGTCTTGCTCTGTGAAACAGCGAGGATTCTTTTTTTTTTTCTGAAATGTAGACAAAACAACCCTGTTTTCCAATGACCTCATTCTACGAAACACAAGACATATTTCAAGTGATGTTTTCCCCCCAAAATGTAGACTGAAGCAGATGCTGCCTTGGAAAATTTAAGCCCCGATAGCTGAATTTTGGCAACAGCAATTGAAAAACCAGTGTCTTGTCACAGAAAGTGTCTGACACTGTAATCATTGAAAAGCACTATATACAATAAACACGGGGAAATCATTTAGCGTGCAGAGGAGGCTGTGCAACAGAATGAAAGGGGAAGGGTATCTTCAGGCGTGTGGTTTTCTCCCTGCTTTTGGACTGTATACAGTCTCCCACTGGCCAGTGGGGCTGGGGGCCACCGGGGCAACCTGGCTGCAACTGAGCCACACTCTTGGTATCTGAGGAAGTGTTAGCAGTGATGACAGTGACGCACGGCCTCGGCCTTGGCTTGGCCAGCATCCCGTTTGCTTCATCTCCACTGCGGTTAGCAGCCATTCACTTCTCCTCATCTCCCTTAAAAACATAATTCCCTAGAAAACCATCCAAGAGTGCAGATGTGAAGTTGTCTGTGCACGGGGTCCGCTGCAAGGGCAGGCTGGGCACCAGCAGAGGCCGGCCCCAGCTGGGACAGCCTCTCTGGAGTGTGGTTTGATACCGACCTGCCCTACTTAAGCACATCTAGGAGAGATGCCCGGACTTCCCAGGCCCCTCTGGACCAGCACAAAGGCACGAAGGGGAGTGGCCAGATCTAATTTAAGATTTGTTGTTGTTGTTGTTGTTGTTATTGTTCCCCCAACTTTACCGATGACTTCCTTTGCTTGTCTTTCTATTTTCCGTCTATCCCCTTTCCCTGTTAGTAACAGCACGGCCCCTTCCCAGGGCATGTCTGCCTTCCTGGGAAGACTTGAATTTCCATTACTAACATCCGTCACGTGTTTGTCAGGTCCCATACACAATTCTCCCTTTGTATTCCCAAAGTGTTAAATTGCATTTATTATACAGGAAACCAAGAGAAAACCAGCTAAGCAGTTGATGGATCATTGTATTTCTTATATTCTCCCCTTTTTCCTCCTGAAGAAGAGATTTGTTTGGTGAAAAGACCTCCAAATTTTTATTCAGTTTTCCTCCCGCTGTGATAGAGCTGTGCTCTCATTACTCATTCGATTATTATCTTTTATGGCAATGAATTTAGGGGGTTTTTGGCCATGAATTCATTTGTTCTGCCTTTGCCCTGATTAGCTCACATTTGCTTTTCCTTCACTTCCTGCAAGAACATATTTTCCTACAAAAACTTAATGCGTTTATCTTTAAGGCATTTATTTGTAAACTGCCACTAGGCCTTTGTACTTAATCCAAAGGCAAAAGCCCCGGTACCTCCAGGAGATGTTTGCAATTGAACCGCAAAATGGAGTCCTTTATGTGGCAGGCGTTTGCACGTACATTAGGAGCATTGCCCTGGGTCAGACCAAAGTTTAGCCCTGCCTTGTGTTTGGGATCATGGAGCAGATGCTGAGAGAAAAAGTCTAAGGACAAGGCAAGAGTGCCCTGACACCACCGTCTGCATGGTTTTGATTCACGGCAGTTGGTGGCTTGGGGACTTCCCACTCTAGAGGTTGTGTTGCTTCTTGGTATTTAATGCCCGTGTCTCTAATCCCAATTTAAACACTGTCCTTAGTAACACTTGTCTATGTGGTGGCTCACAAAGCCTTCGGTAAGTGGCTTTTTTATTTTTGCTAGCAAAATATTTTTGGGTTCCATAAAACGTTTTCCTTAAAAAAACCAAACAGAATAAACCTTGGAAATCTATCAAATTTAGCGCTGTAAAATCATAGCCGTTCCCAAGCCAACCCCATTGTCTCGGCTTCGGCTCAGACACTTTGACAGCTTCCTTGAGCAACGGGAGTTTCCTGGGGTGCAGGGATCTCCAGAGGGGACTGTGTGTGTCCTGAGAGTGTAACTTCTCCGTGCAGGAGTGAATCTACATGTGTAAAACCTCCCTGGGGGTGGAATCACTTCAACAGCACTTTGCTGGAATTTTTCCAAAAAAACTGATTTTTCCAGGTGCTGTTTGTATGCCCTCAACTGAGGGTGCCGTCGTTATTTGTAATGTTTTGTGTGTTTCTTGGGTGACCATGGTGCTCACCGCACTGCCTGGGGGCTGACTTGCTCGAGGGCTTGCCCATGTAGCCACACACACCATCGCTGCACCCTGATGCTCACATCTCCTCTTCCTGCTGTAGAGAGGAAAAAGCTAGCCTGCAGGGGACAGTGTTGGCTCCTCTGTCCCCCACGGTGTCTTCTGGCCGTGGATGTCCTTACTAGGAGAGAGAAACCTTTTCTGGTGCATGCACGCCCCAGACTGCCCTTTACAGCACCTCTTCACCTTGGGGATTTTTTTTTTCCAGGCTGGATTAATTTCTCCTTGATGCATCAGGTTGTATTTCTCCCCTAAGCAAAATGTTACCTTCTGGTTTTGACTCTTCCCCCTGCATCTTTTCTCCCCCTTAAAGCAATTTTGTTTCCAGGGTGAATTTTTGGAGCGGCTTCTCCACTGATTTAATTTCTCTACATATAATATTGAATAAACCTGACCCTTGCCGCAGCCAAAATCTCTGCACACCTCCTCTACCTTTCCCTGTGTCTCTGCATAATCGGCACCGCATTTCCCCATGGCTGTAGGTCTGTGGTCTCCATCTATGCAACCGGCTGGGCTTGTCCCATAGCTGGAAACTGGGCTTTAGCCTCAAAGGCTGGCCATGGAGGTCTGCATCTCTTCCCAGGGCTGGCTATCCGGATGCGAGTGGGATGCAGCTCTGCTCATCCGCTGAGCCCAACAGGATTTGAGGCTGCTCAGGCATTCTCTGTATGCGTCCGTCTGTCTGTCCACAGCCGGGAGGTTGGGTCTGCCAGGGGCTCGGCTGCGATGCGGAGCCAGAAAAGCTCTGCTCTTGGGCAAGAGCCTGTCCTAGAAAGTTGCCTGGGTCCCTTGGCAGCAATGGTTGTTTTCCAACCCGAAGCAAGCCATCAGGGCAACAGATGATGTTTACTTCAAGTGACATAATACTGAAGTCAAATATTATTTAATAGTGCTTTCTTTCATGTCCTGACAAGTCTGAAAGTGCCTCTGTATGACAAAAAGCTGTCGAACAACTTTTTGCAGCTTTGTCTTGTTTTGTGTAAGGAGTGAATATTCGTCTTTTCTTTGGCCAAGTCAGACTGAACACAGAAGAGCTACGTCAGGTCAGGCTGAAGCCATTTGCGTTTGGTTTTACTTGCACAAGTTTATCACGTCCCACAAAGGAGACTGGAGAAAGGCTCCAGTGGGTTTTGGACCAAATTTAAGGTCAGCTAGAGCACTTGGTGAAGTGAGGGATTAATAAAAAAGTCAGCAATGGATGGCAGCAAAAAACTCAGATTATGGCCCAAAAGAGTGTCAGAGCTTCCCAGCTACGTTCAGGTGTTTGGGCTCGGCCCCCTGCTCCTAGTGACGTCCTTTGCTGGGCACCGCTGCCCTCGCACCGGATCGGGACTATGTGAATGCGCAGATGAACACTGATGATGCCTCATACCTGGGAAGGGTCACCGACTCCTTCGGCATGCCCAGCTTTGAGATAGCTGATGACCAGTGACGGTTTCAGAGGCTGCCCGAGCCTCTCCTCTCTTTGCTTCATCCTCAAGCAAAGGGGAGTCTGCCTGGTGAGTTGCTACCAGCCTTTTTTATTCTGTGAAATAATATGATAAAGCTTTTGTGGATATGTCTGAGCCCTAGCAAGTTCCAAATGAGAGATGAGATAATTATAACCAAGCACCATCTTTGGGTCCAACCCCAAACAGTGCCCCCACATCCAGGTAGGAGCACATTGAGGTGGTGGCGTCCAGAGACGCCATCAATTTTTTGCAGCACTGACTGGTTTATTAACCTCCTGTAAGCCAGATGTTCACAAGGAAATGACACATTTTAGGGATGTGACCTGGCATCTTGCATCATCTCAAGTTGACTGAATTTTAAGAGCCTTTCCTGCTAAAGCTTTGTGGATCCAACAAATAAAGTACCTTGGCAGTGTAGTTGCCATGATGTAATGGATGTACCGTTCCACTTTTGCAGTGTGCTTAGACGTATTTTATTGTCATATTCACTGCAGATTGTAAATAGTATCTGTCTTGATGAAGATGTTTCTTTGGAGATGGTATTTCAGATGACTGAAGCTGACAGAAGGAAATATGGCTCTTCTTCACCTACAACAGGCTCTCTCTTTCAGAGTCATCAAGGCTCCCATGAATAAAGTGGAAAATCCAAAGATTTTGCTAAAGCTTTTGCTGACGAGAGAAAATATAATTAGTGACATGCAGCTTAGCAGCACCCAGGGGACCTGGCTGAGCTCAGGCTCCCTGCTGTGCACCAGGTGCTCTCCAAACCTGAGCTGGTTTTGGAGAGATAAAATCTCTCTGAGAAAGGCGGTGCCCCACTCGCCATTTGGTCTGTAGCAGAAGAGTCAGTGGATCTGAAATGATTTGGAGAGGTTGGTGTCTGCCCAGTGTTTTGAGAGGGAAGGGGTAAAGCACATCAGGGGTGACTGGAGGGCACCTCTTGGATCAGGGGTTGCGTTTAGGATATTTACAGGCTGTGCTAAGTGTTGCAAAGCATTTGGAGCAAACTTGTGTTGGTCTTAACTTAGCAGCGAAGGGTTGATAACTCCTGTGTGAAGAGTGAAACTTTTCCCCTTCTCACAACTGGCTGCAATACTGATGGGAGAAGTCCAAAACGTTGACGATGGCTGAATGCCACAAAAATGTCATTAATATTCATTGAGATTTATATGAATTTGCCTGAGCTGTGATCATGCTCTTCGTATCTTTTCACTGATACTCAGTCCATCAGGTTTTATTGGCAGCAGCATGCAAGCATTGAAGCCAGGGTGTCATTGGCATGACAGTATTTGCAGAAATTGAACTTTACGTTCCCATGCAGAGAGAAAAAAAAAGTAGAAGAAAAAGAAAAAAAAATGCATTGGGAAATTTTCAGTCATTGTTTAATAACAGCTGGCAGGAAAATTGGGCTCTTGGAGTTGAAGTTGACTTCATTAGGGGCTTGGATGCTGGGATGCCAAATACAAAAAGGGCAATAGCCACCAAGACCAAGTAATACTTAGTTCAGTCTTTGCAAAGCACCTTCGCTGTGCTGGTTAGGGTGGCTTGTCTCTGTGTTTTAATTACCCGCATAAAACTTCCCTCTGGACATCCTAAACACAGCTCTCTGAGCAACTTCTCAGAATTAAAACCATCTAGGAGCATTACATGTGTGCAAATAATAAATCAGTTTTAAAGTTGCAAAGAATTGTCTGTGTGCTTTTGAGTCCCATCAGGTCCTCTCTCTTTTCTTCAGCGGTGACTGTGTGTGGTAGTCCAGAAAAATAAACTCCAGCCCATTAAAGTAGCCTTTGCTAAGGATTGGACCGATAGAGCCTACTTTATCATAATAAAGTCACACTTACAGCCGATACAGATCTGAAGTCACTAATGCTGATGTGTTTGGAAGCAAGATGTTTGGTCTGTTTTATGGGTTTTATTGTTTTAAGATGATTGATGTTGCAAAAGTCTTTATCATGCTGTCAGCAATAAATGGAGAAAGGACACAACACATCCAGAGTCATGAAGCTGGTAGCTCAGTCTGGGTCTCCTGACTTGCAGCTGCGCGCCTCCTCTGCTCGGCCACCCTGTCTTCTCCAAAATACTGGACTATCGTCAAATGCTCTGCCGCATCCCAGCCCAGCAGTGAGCCAAAAGCCCGCAGGAAGGAGAGGGACATCTATCAGCAACTCTGGTGGGCTCTGCTTTAAGAGCTTCAAACCTTGCGGGATTTTCAAATGGAGTATTTTCAAACCCAGACAGTATCCCAGGCTCCACTTGGGGCTTCTGCAGACACGTTGCAGCCAATTCGACTTAACATTTAGATTGGAGACAGACGTCGGAGTTTAATCCAGAAAAGATGGAGACAGAAGCTTTTAAAAAAGGACTGTTTATTAAAGCTCCCTCTCCGCTTTAATGTCAGGAGGGACATTTTAAGAAGACGGAAGGTTGGGTATCTTGCACTGCTCCTCCCTTCCATCATTCACAGCAGGGTGCAAATCACCCTGTCAACTACACGTGCACAGATGGGCCTGGTGCGCCCATGTCCCCAGAGCCTGGTTTAGCAGAGCCAGCCCCGCTCCTCTGGCACCCAAACCCCAGTGTCCAGTCGCAGTGAGGGGCACCTCTTGCTTTACTTGCTCCCTGCCTGCTTTTATAGGGCAGTATTTTTCTACCACTTTTGGCTGCGAGACAAGCTTTGTCTGAACAAGCAGGAGGGAGTCTTTTTTTGGCAGCTCCCCGTCTCCTCTCTTGTTTCCCCTGGTGTTTTGGCTCTTTCTCCCCTCACTGTTTATTCCCTCAGGAGCCCAGACACTAGCAGAGCTGTTGAGACTCCGGCGAGGGTGCAGCAGTTGCAAACATGCAATCACATTTCGCTTTGCAGAGACAGAAAAAGAGCAGATGTTGGGTGCGGGAGAGCTGCCCTGGGGACGGTGTTACAGGTACAGATGCAGAGCTGGACCCGCATTGGCACCATGTGGCCAGCAAGTCAACCAAGACAGGACAGGTGGGTGGGATGAAGCTCAGCAACAAAGTGCAGTCATCTTCTCCCTTGGAAAAATGGAGGGCTAGTGTCGGAGCAAGTCTGCTCTGCAAGGGAGCCAAGGTGAAAACTGCCACCGGGAAAACCAGCAGTCACTTGTGAAGTGCCTTTAATCCCTGTGTTGCCTCTGAGTGCCTTTCCTTTTAGGAATTCAGATTTCGAATACTCAAAGGAAAAGATGGGGTCTGGATGCTAACAGATTTGCCGAANCTCCCTTGGACAAATGGAGGGCTAGTGTCGGAGCAAGTCTGCTCTGCAAGGGAGCCAAGGTGAAAACTGCCACCGGGAAAACCAGCAGTCACTTGTGAAGTGCCTTTAATCCCTGTGTTGCCTCTGAGTGCCTTTCCTTTTAGGAATTCAGATTTCGAATACTCAAAGGAAAAGATGGGGTCTGGATGCTAACAGATTTGCCGAATTCAAGCAAGGGATTTGAATCCTCACCCAGAATAACTAGAAACTGGAGGTGTAGTGGTGTATTACTGCCTCTTCCCTGACATTCCAGGAGATGAGGATGTTTAGTTCACCACTATTCACCTTCAGCTCTTGAGGCAGTTCTTTGGCTGACACAAGCCATCCCCAGGAGCAAGAGCTGTTTGCTGTCTTACTCCAGCCCAGGATCTGCCTTTCCCATCTTCTTTTGGAGCTTTTGAAATATTTACTTTTCTCTTTAACTGTAATTATCCCTAAAACATTGCAGTGAGACTCCTCAAAAGATCTTTCCCAGCCATGAGGATACTGACGACCCTGTCTGTCTTTCCCCACCCTCAGCAGGGGCATCCGGGGCCTGGCGGGGAAGGGGGATGCGGGTGGGCTGAGCCCTGCCTTTGGAAACCTTCCTTTCCTACAAGCCCGGGATGAATAATGACAGCTAAAAATCTCTAGTTTTCTAAAAGGAACTTTTTTGGCTTTTGAAAGAGATTTTGTGAGCTCCTTTGTGGCGGTAGGAGCCTGGATTCAGAGGTCTTTTCCAGTTCTTCATCTGTAAATTCAAAAGTTGTAACCTAAACATTAATTTTATCCAGGGAGCCTGGTGTCCTGTGTTGAAAAGAAGCCCAAAATCGGTAACGACAATAGCCTTTTCTCACCTTAGCATCGCGTGTTGGGGGAACAGGGTCGATGTGACTGTCTCTGATTTATCCCCACCACAGTGCCTATCAGCAGTGCTGAGGTGATGAGGCCAGCAGCCTCCACAGAGGACTGTGAGGCCCTTGGTGATGTTCCACCTCTCAGCAGGACAGATTCGAACTCAAAGCCTCCCCGCCAGGCATGTGGGAGCCTGCACCCAGCCCCGACAGCTCTGCCATCCATTGATGCATTACAGGGATGGCTTGGAACCTCGGCTTTACCTGCTGGAGCTGCCAGCTTGCCTGGCACAGGGACCTCCGTGGTCCTCCACAGGGAGCACTTGTTACAGGGCCGAGTTGACTTGGATATCTGACCCCACATCTGGCAGGATGAATGATGGCGGGGAGGCCAGCTCCCCTTCCCCGAGCCTTTCCTGAGTGAGGCAGAAAATGCACAGAGCAGCTTTCAGCAGGGTCCAGCTCTTTGCGGGATGGCTGGCGGGGAGGTTTGTCTTCTCCACAAACCACCTACGAGTGTTTCCTATGCGCTGCATGGGTCTGGGCTTGAGTCTCCATTTTTTGAAGAGCAGGACCACACAGAAAGTCCAGCAGTCCGACAAGGGACGCTGCTAATTGTCTGTGTCTGCTCGGGTGTCTGGCTACTGCTTGGCAGGAGCCACCCGTGCACGCTGAGCAAGGTGGGCTGCAAAAACCCAGCCTGGGCATATGCGGGACACGGCAAGGGTAAGAGGGCTGTTTGCGGCAACTCGTGCTGTAAATTGCTCTATAAATAGCCAAGGAATTACCTTTTTATTTCTTTCAGGAAGATGTGCTTAACTAAACAGAAAGCAGCACTGAGGGGTTGCTTTGTTTGTTGATACAGTTGGTCACCATGTAGTACACAGGCTCTGCCAGGTTGGAAACCCTATCAATATTTTGGTGACACGGAGTTACTAAGCTACTGTCAAACCTCGCTGAGAAAGTGAGCAGATTACCTCCCTGAACGCAGCTCACTTGCTTAACTTGCAGCTCGTCATTTCAAGCCATTTTTACATTTTATGGCAATGTTGTGCAATGTCGTTATCTAGTCCTACGTAGCTCCAGCGACGGTTGAAATCAAGGCACTCTTCCCTTCCTCCTGGAGATGCTGAGCTGATAACACTCCTCCCTACGACGCCCATGGCAGGAGGTGGGACTGGGATGATGGAGGAGCCTTTTCTTTAGGAAACTCGTCCCCAGCCCAACCCAGCTTCTCATCCTGGCTGCGGTCGCCCCGCTGGGGTGGCTTTGCACGAGGCAGGCGAGCCGGGCTTGGCCGAGGGTTGTTTTGTTTGTTCTCCTCTCCATGCTTTGACTCGGAGCCTTGGCAATACCTGCAAAAATGCCTTGGGGTTAGAAAAGTCTGAAAATGTGTTTGTTTCAAATACTTGGCTGGGCTTTTTTTAGGCAAGGTTCCCAGCGCAGGTGTGAACTTTTTTGGGTGCTGGTTGTAATGCAAACAGTGAAGGAAGCGCTTCCATATTCTGCCTGGATTTCATAGTGCTCCTGCTCCCTTTGGGGTTTTTTGACTTGTGGCCCTTGGCAGTGTTAGTTTTATGACTTATTTATTCATTTATTACTTAAAAAACACTCTCCCTTCCCTGCCTCCCTCCCAGTCCCAAGCCGTGTTTGGATGCAGACAGGGAGTGAGGAAAAGCTGCGGTCCCTTGGTGGCTTCGTCCCCCTGCGGGGACACCATGCCCGGGCTCCCTTCCCTGAGGCTCTCTCGCCCTGGAGCTATTTGGCCAGGTCTGTCCCTTGCAGGACTAAGGAGACTAATAAGAGAGGGAAAGAGGTTTTTTCAGCTTTGCTAAAAAGGTGGTAATTCCCTGAACTCTCCAATTGGCATTTTGCCTGAATCAACGTTGGGTGTGTGGGGTGGTTTTCTCTTTTAAAGATGTGGCAAAAGTGTACCTTGTTTGCTTTACCTTTTTTTTTCCTCCCCCCAGTTTGATGGAGCAATTGACAGGCTTGTTGAAATATGACTTTGAAAGTCAGGCAAGCATTTTCTTGACATGCAAGGGGTTTGTGGCGTTGCTGTCAAAACACGACCCAAGTGAAGGGACGTGGCACTCGGAGTTAACTTCATGTTTCTTTAGAAAATAATAGTGTAAAAAAACCCCAAATACCAGTTTTGACAGCAGAACAAATGGACATAAACAAGCAGAAAACAAGAAGTTTTGTAATCCTTAGAGGATCAAGTCTGCTGGGGTTTCTGCAGGTGAGGAGAGCAAAGAGAGTGGAAGGGTTTCAGGGGAGCTTGTGATACTTTTAAGAAAGTGCCTGCATGATATAAGGACCGGTGATATAAGGACGTACAAGGTGCTCAAGGGGGCAGGAGCTCTGGCGTTTTGTATCTCATTTATTAATGAGAATATTTTTGTAATTAAACAAATAGTCTGATGAGAGCAGCAGTGAGTCCCAGGTTTTTCCCAAGCAGAATTAGTACTGCAATCTCCTTTGCTCTGTTCCTCCCTTGGTTCACAGGACTAAAAGCATGCGAGCAAACACCGTGGCCCAGGGAAATCAGCAGCTGAGCACAGCTTGCTTTCCCCTGCAGCTCCAGTTATTCAGGCACCATTTCAGCCAAGCACTTGGCCTTGTGAGCAGCTTTGCTGCCTGGAGGAAGTTTTTCCTGTTCAGTGGGAACATTCCTCCACCTTAAGACTGGCAGTAGGTCTAAGGGCTCTCCTGATGAGGGGCTTGGTTACCCAAGATTGTCATTTTTGCCACCAAAATTAATGAGGTTAAAGCAAACCGGCAAAGCCAATCAAGCTACCGCAAAGAATGCCCTTCCACTATTTTTAAAAGTGAGTGGATAAAATCCAAAACTCCATACTAACTCAAAGTGCCAATATGTATTTCTCCCTATCTTTGTACTGATGAGGCCTAAGACAAGTGCCTGATTCTGCTCCTGCAGGCAAAACTGTCCCTTTAAAGAGTTTTATGAAAAAGGTAACTTTCTTGGCAGAATTTTGATGCTCATTTTTTCCCAATTCATTTAGTCCAATCTGAAATACTGGGGAAAAACCCCAAACCCTCAGAGCTTGAGAAACATCCCCGTGCCCGCTGAGCCCCACATCTCTAGCTGTTGGCTTTGTCTGCTTCATTTGCTTTTCAAAGGAGACCTGATTTTCTAAGGCACTGCCCAAGGACACCGATAGATATTTTGATTTGACAAGAATAAATTCTCAAATTTTAATAATATAAGTGAGAGTGGGCGTCTGGGGTTGCTGCAGCCCTCGGTGTATCGCAGGCCCTGGCGCAATGGGTAAAGAGGATTAAATTAGCAATGGTGCTAGCCCTTGCCCTGCAGCCCTCCCACCCCAAAACTCCTCCTAACTGCTCTGGGATTTGCAGGCTATGGAGGGGCTCGCTTCCCGGCACCGTGGGGTGAGGTGGGGTGGGAGGGTAGGGAGAGGGACCTGCTAATCTGCTGGAAAGGAGAATTCCTGGAAAATCCCTAATGCAATCACCGCACCAATACAATCCAAGGTGGGGAACATGACGGGAACAACACCCATTGCTGAAATAGTCGGGGGTGGGGGGGAAATGCCATATAGTGGCTGCTGATGAGAAGAAGGTATATGGCCAGGATTAGGTTCAACATGGTACAGGCTCCTTTAAATCCTCGAAGGTGGATCATGCTTTACTTTGTGCAGCGGTGTGCAGGGTCTCCCTGTGCTTTCCAGTGTCTGGCTTTGATTCAGCCTCAAAGCTGCTGGGAATATTAGCCCATTTTATAGATCTAAGAAACCGAGGCAGCACCAGGAAAATTACTCATGTTGGGAAAGCCAGCCCCTGGCGTGCACCCCCTCAGCTCGCTGCCTTCTGCTGGTCTTTGGGACAAGCTATAGGACTCTTTTCTTCTAAAAATACGTTGAGCTTTTATTAAAGGCTCCTTTGAAAGAGAACCAATTATAGCTCTTAACATCATTTCCTTGCTCAAGCGTGACCCAGAAGTTGTAAGTACTCACGTTTGCTATCTGTACTTCATTTCAGCTTCAATAGTAATTCCTGCTTTTAATTTGATGCTGATTGATCATGAAACTGCGTGCAAGCCATATGGCACCATGTTTACAGTTTTACACCATTCCCATTTTCCAGCAGTCATATCGAACGATTTACTTAGCTCCAGACATGCTTAAGGGACAGCCAAGGAGTGGCATTTGTTTTGATTATCTTATTAATGCTGTATTCAATCAAGAGAAATCACAGCGAATGCGTAGCAGACCAAATGTGTACAAACAAGACCGCCCAAACTCACACGAGGGCCAGCAGGCGGGCTGGGAGGAGGAGCCTTTGGTAGGGTTTTCCACATCTGCTTTCCAAAAAACCAGAGGTGATCTTTGTCAGCAAGGCCTGAGAAACTCTTACTGAAGCCAAAAGACTTAGTTTGCTTTGATTTGCCCTTTCTTCCTTTTTGCCTGGGTTTTTCAGAATGTGGTGGGTACAGCTGGTGAGAGCGATGGGTTGTGCAGGTTGGTGCCCCAGCGGGCTGGGGTCCACCTCGGGGGTGCAGGAGGAGCGTGGGGATAGCGTGAGCGTAGAGGAGTCCCCAATTTCTGCCTCACCCACCTTGAGGAACCTGTAGTTCAGAGCCTTCCTGACCCAGAGGCTGTGGCATCCTGTCAGACCGAGGTGCTGGGTGCCACCCGGGCTCCAGCTGTGAGCGGGGATGTGTGTAGCATCCCTCGAGCGTGGGGATGCCGAGCAGGGTTACCTTGGGAGCTGCTGCGTCAACCAGGCTGCAATTCCTGCTCGGCGCAGAGCAACACTGCTGGCTGCCCATCGCCCAAGCTTTAATTGCAACGCTTGCCTTTGCAATGCTTTATCCAAACCAGGCTGTAATCTTGAAATTAGGAGGATGCGTTTTGGCTGGCTCTGCTCAAAATCAGGAATTCCAAGTTTACTCAAAATCTGACAAAGGAGAGAGTCATATCCTGCTGAACAGATGGAAACGACTGCTCCCAGAGCTATGGGCTGGGTGTGCAACTGTGCGCTTGTAAAGTAAAGCTTACGCTTTTTCCTCTCGATGTGCCTGTGCACATACAAGCCACAGGTGCTTAATATGCATGGCCTAGATTATTTGAGTTCGAAACATAAAATAAAATGGCAAAGAGGCAGACAAATCATGACAAATACCAATATTCATTGTAATCTCATTCCTGGCAGTGTCTGGAGCCTTTTATGATAGCCAGGCATCTGAGAAAACCAATTCATATTTAAAAGATTCATTTCTTAAAGGTAAACTGCACATTCAAAATGAAAACCAGGTTAAGGGGAGAAATCTGGGCTGGATGCCTCACTCAGACTGGGGTCGAGGCATATGAATGTGGTTTCAGTCTGAGGTTTGCAAAGATGTTTTAGGGACGTAGTGCTCAGTTCCTATTCATTTCAAGAGCTATTGATCACTCACATCCCACATGTGGCATTTTCCTTTTTGGATAAATGCTGCTTGAGTTAGCAAACTATACAAAGATAATTTTCTTTCGTAAAGAGCTCCAGGTAGATAAAAAGGAGAATATATTGCATTCTAATAACTGGAATACCAGTTGTTTACTTCATTTAATATTCAGTTTAAAATCTACTAAACTTTACAGAAAAAAAACCCCTATCGTTTTCATATTTTTCCCAGTAAAAACCTATACTGCTTTGCCAAGGACAATGATGAATTTGCACTTGTTGGCAATAAGTGGGAGCAAACAATGACGTGAGACTATCTCTAGTAAAAGTGCACCATCTGCTACAAATAATGAATTGGAAGTGTCTTCTGCCACACTGGGAAATGAGTAGTTATTCATTGTTTTGCCCTGAAGAATGATTTCCTCTCCAAGACTGAATTTCTACCTGATAGCCAACATAAAATGGAATACATATAAATTAAACATTTTGCATTATTGCATGCGCTGTTTCCTTCTAAAGCCTCACAGGTGAAAGACAGAAAGTGAAAACTAAACATCAGCTTTTCCAGAAATGCCTTTGTAGTTGCACTTTACCCAGGGCAGCTTCCAGTCCTGCAGCAGTGGGAAAGATCTGACCTGCAGGATGCAATGAATTATAGTCTTTCTAGGAGGCTTTTAAAATCAAGAAAACTCCAGAAACAGTAAGGCCTTCTGACTTGAATGACCGTGATGCCCAGAGAGGGCGATGCTGCGGGGAGACCTTCGAGCACCGAGCCGAGCATATGGACATCAGCTGGCAACTGGGGCTTATCTGCAACAAGGAACTGCACTCGCAGTAAAGCACTTGTACGTGCTGCTGCCAACGGCACGTTCTCCCGGTTGGTCGTCTGTCGCTGCAGGCAGGTCCGGTTTTTGCTGAAGGTGGCATTTCCCTGTGACTCTTTGCTTCATGCACGGGTAATTATTTGCAATGCCAGGAGTAACTCCTGTCCCGTGCAGCAGCACGGACAGGCGACCCCTCCCTCCCTGGCCCCTGCTACTTTCTCTTAAGACAAAGCAAAACCCCAGGCAGGGAATTCAGAGAATGTTTTTTCTTCCAACTAAGGAAATCTCAGGGGCTTCTTTTGAAACACTGGTGAGTGCCCTGAGCCTGGCTGCAATGTGCAGCATTTCACACCGGCTCAGTCCCGTCACTGGAAAATGTGCCCTAACCTCTCAGGCAGCAGCTGGGGAGCAGCTGGGTGCTAGGTGAGCACCCACAACCCTCCATGCCAGGGTAAGAGGCAGAGCCAAAGCAAAAAGCAAAGCATGGTTTCTATATAGATGGGGGGAGCAGGGGGGGGAGCGGGTTTGGATGCACATAGAAGGTAAATTTTATGCTTGCACATCCCTTTTCCTACAAGAATACAACGGCTCATGGGCAGAAGTGTTGCTCCTCCACTCCATATCCCTGAACATAAAGGGTTTGTGCAGATTCGTGGCCACACAGTCTGTGTTGCAATGAGGCAAGGTATCGCTTTGGCAGGGGCGATGGCTTGGCACGTGGTGGAGGACAGGTCTTGGCACGGGGCTCCTGGGATGATGCTCTGCCCCATCCCCTTGTCACTCAAGGTTGTCGCTGGAGGCAAACCTGATATTTTGTGCTGGATTTTACCTAAACACTGCTTGCCCTTTTCACTGGCACGCAGCTCCGAGTTGGGTGTTGGTTTGGTTTACACGTACAGTGATCAGGAATGGATGTGGTGCCTCCTGACTGTCACCGCATCTGCGGGTTTCTCCCTGGCTGGAGCCCCAGCTCCTGCTGCAGCTTTGTTCCTGGGGCAGTCTCAGCCACCCTGGGAGAAACACAGAAACTATCAGCTAAAGTTGTCCTGGGCTGGTTAAGAACTTCAGATGCTGTCTTTTTAATTAATTTATGGAAAAATAAATTTCTCCTCTTTCTGCAACAAAATCCAGTGTTTCTCTATGAAATTTGGACTGATTTTATGAGTAGTGAAGCTGAAGTCCCCCAATGTAAAGACAGGAGATTATTAAGTGCAGTGTAAATTTGCAGTAATTTATTTGACTTAAGCCACATAAAAACCAGCAGAATTTAGCTTCTGTATAGATTTTTTTCCGTATTAGAGAAGTATAGAAATAGATTTTAATTATATTTAAAGGAGAAATGGTTAAAATCAGAATTGATTGAAGTATTTGCTTTCTGGTAGGAGCAAGGAGTCTTTTGAGGTCTCTTAAGAGAGCTTCAAAAACACCTTCAAGTTGCATGGTCGAAGCCTTGTTTTAAATTATTCATTTGTTTTCAATACGTGAAGGTCATACAACAGTCTGGGATCGGGAATGCAGCTGTCATTAAAAATTTACTTACTTTTTGTACTCAATTAAACTTACAGATAATAGCAGATAAAAACAACTATGCAATTGCTTTCGTGATGAAGGCACTGATTTATTGATACTGAACTTGGCTTCAGTGTGTTTACACCAGCGATGAGTTTGTCTGCAAAGGTTTGCTTCCATTTTAGGAAGAAAAAAATTGACAGCTGTAAAAACAGCAGGATGTGATACTGTCCTTGATGAGGATTTTTCTTGGCAGCACGGTATACACATCTTGCAAGATCGTGACAAGCCCCATTCCCTCTGAAGACATGGTCCGCTAGTGCTGGTACGTTAAATTAGAGACTCAGCCCACTCCACTCCCTCTGCAGTCAATGAAAAGAAGAGGACCGCTGGATCTGGGATGGGGATGAAGGAGCTGCCTTGAGTCCAAGCACTGGACCTCTCCAAGCACTGGACCTCTCCTGCATTTTGCAGGATCTGTGAATTTTGCTACATTAACAGCAAGATCTTTCCTGAGAAATCACCTCCCGCTCATTTTGCTAGACCTGCAGGTTGCTGTTTCAATGGTTGATTGGGGCATCAGTGGGAGCAAAGTTATCCAAAGGGTAAGTGCTTTTGGAAATCCAGCCACGTAACTTTGGCATTTGAACAATACCTCCTATTGCAGAAGGAAGAGGAGATGCTGCAGTGAATCGATACATCCTGCACGTGTCTTGGACATGTTGACTTATGGGCCAACAGTACCTAGAACAACTGCAGAAGTAACTTGAATATCCAGCAATATTGCAACCTTTGGTTGTATGTAATCTAAAAAAGAAACGGGCCCCAGTCTTGTACACTGCCTTCTCCTGCCTGAGTCAGGGCTAGATTTACAGCGTATGTACTCAGCTACAGCCACCTCGTATGTTCTTCGACAGCGAAAACTGGGTAGCTACACCAAAGCAAACTCTGTAGCAATGACTCATCCCTAATCACTGGTGATTAAACCTCAATTATACTCAGTATATTTGCGAAGGTCTGTGGACATATTAAAACTGTTTCTAATGTGGACAAATACAAAAAAAACCACACACAAAAAAGCCCACTAAAGTTTGCATTTGGAAGCTACTGTAAAAGAAGAGGCTATCGTAGTTTATGAAGAAGGATCAAGAGAAAAGAGCTGTGTATAGAAATGAAAGAAGGAATTCAATTTTGTATTGATGTCTCAAGGGTCAGGATTTCCCAGGAAAACCCAGCAATTTTAAATGGAAATGGATCAGACCAGAGATAGTTGCACTCTTATCCCTAAGGCTCTCTTCTTCTGTGTGGTTCTCCACCTCTTGTGCTATTGTTTATTTTGTCCCTCTCAAAACTTTATCTAAGCTTATCACTAATATTAAGGACTCATCTTGAGCTTGGATCAAAGGGATCATTTTACTGTGAGATTTCTTGCTGTTGGGCTTAAACTTCTGCATAAGAGTTACCAACCCACACCCCCCCACACCCCCTCCCCCCTCCAGCCTCTGCTCTGAGGGAATTCACCACCTGTGTCGGGTATAAAATTAGAAACATTGGATAATTTGGTAAGTGATTCACTATAAAGCAGGTGTGTAGTTTGGTTAAGAATGCAAGAACTGTTTCAAAATCTGCTTAGAAATGGTCACAGGACAGGCTGAATTTTTACCCTTTATTTTTGCTCTGAAGGGAACTGTCTTGAATATCCCACAGGCTTTGATGGGAATTTTAGAAAAACTGTTAGTAACAGTAAAGATAAGAGTATGCCATTTCATGTTTGTTTTTTCAAGAGCAGGTTTGCTGACGCTATAGGCAAAATATCCTATGCAACCTGTTACTATTGGAGGCCTGAAGACAGGCAGATTACAGCAGGAACTATGCAGATAACAAGGTCCCATGAGCTAGGAGGGTTCGTGTCATTCTTCCTGGACTAAACTTTCATCTCCTTTTTAAGGCTACTCCAATGTGCTCTTCAGAAGCTTTGAATTTTTTGAAACATCAAAGAAGTTATCTTCATGGTGCTTTCAGAAAGACTGATGGTACAGGCTTGCTGTCATCATGTTGTCATCTTGTCCAAAGTGGCTGAATTGCAATAAATTAAAGCTCTGGTTTGACCGAGGAAAGGCTTGTATGTACGCTTCTAAGGACAAACTTCTGCTATAAGCCTGTAAAATGACTAAGATGGATGAGGAGGGCTTAAGTTTGAACCAATTTTTAGGTCCTCCTCATGCCTTTAAGTCTGACTGATATGACTACGTGCAATGAGTAAGAACATTGAGTCTAAATTATGAAAACAGCTGCAGCAGAGGATCACTCTTAAATCTTCTCTGGACATACAGGCACATGCCAGTATCAATCAGCTCTGTATTCCTGCTCCGCATCCAGCTGAGTCCTTCTAGACAAAGCTTAGGGAACTATTTGCAGCAAATTTGAGTGGAATTTGATGAGTAGTTTCAGTCAAGGTATTGTATAAGTCGAATTTTGTAACGATTTAAAGTGCCTGCTAGTAAGTTTTTAACCAAGAAATTTCAGTTTGTTATTTGCTATTTTTAAACGATGCGTGAAGCACTGAGTCGAGTAATGGGTCATTTTGACTTGTCATTTTAATGTATTTCATATATGCAGATGCCCAAGCTAAATATGCTCATCCTGAATTGTCATTTAAAGAATACCAGGGAGAGTGTTATTAAAGCCATGGAGAAAACCTTAAACTGGCAAGAATAAGGATGTAAGAAACATGAGTGCTGATCAAAGAAGAGATCCAAACCACAACTGAGATGAAGTCTGGGATGACATGGTTTTGGGATTGCTCCTTACCAGGACTCCTGAATGCCCTCTTTGAGTTGAATGATGTCTGGGGAAGACTGCTGGGATTGCCATTTTGTTTCCAAGGGAGGTTTTCTGTACCTGCCTTTTCTCTGCATATCACTGCCTTGCAAATTCATACAGTCCGTGCAACCCTCTGCACTAAGGGACCTTTGTCAGAGAGTTGCAGTTGAGAGGAGACTAATGCAGCTTCATGCAGTATTTGCCCAGGAAGGAGAGAAGGCAATCGACTCCGCTAGTGATATAGACATAAGCAAGAGAGGCTTAAGGATTCTCCCTGTGCAGTTAGAATTTTTCTATGGCTGAAATTAAAATAACTTCTGGACCATATTATTTCTTTTTTTTCTGCTGATAAGCATCGTCATACAGGGAATATTTTAGTAGCCACGGAATGTTTAATTTACCATACAGACAGGATGTTAAGAACAGCGTTCTTTCTTCTTGGATGTTCACAGAAGCAGCCTGAGATCCATGCGCTTACCAGTTTAGATAAAAAGAAGAGTGCTTTTGGTTTTCCTCCAGTAGATTTTAGTGAGGTAAAAAGTTAAAAACTGCCTTTAAGGGAAGGACAAATATAGAAGAGGACAGCCTAGAAGCATAAGTGCTAGAAGCTAATTGAATGGATACAATTACATTTAAAACTCCCCCTTTACCTTATTGCAATGTTAACATTAGTGTAATTTTTTCCCTTTCTGGGATGCAATGTCACACTAAGCTGATATCGGTACGATTAGATAAATGTTACTCTCACATCTGTACCGCCTTAGTGGCTTGTGTGTGTACATTTTTAATGATTGAGTTCTCCTTCCTATTAGAAAATAGGTAATGTAAAAGAACACAGCAAAAGTATCCTACGTTTGGGAAATAAAAGTTAAAAGTAATTGGAAAATTGGAATTTATCAGAATGAGCGGATCTAAATGGATAGTGTGGTGCGAGGGAAAAGTCTTTCCTGTAAAAAAATGGGAAAAGGTTCTGCTGGAAAAAAATTCAGACACAAATCTTGTTTTCAACTAGTGAACTGTAAATTTCCTAGAATTTCTGGGTGGTATCAGATTTCTTTTTTTTCTTGCCTTGATATTTCAAGTATCTGTGACTTTGCCCCCAGAAGAAGCCTCCCCGAGTTCGGCAGCATCTGCAGAGGGGATCCTTTCCTGCTGGTCATACGTGGGACCACTATCCAAACCTAAAGGCATCAAATCCAAGCCACTTGTACATAGGTACAGGGTAGAACTAGGAGGTGATCGTTATTAAACCAAGCAGCAAAATTTCTTCTTCCAAACCTTCCCCACCTATTCCCTGCCCATGCATTCAAAATAGCTCTGTTCTCATGTGAAAGAGAACAGGAATGTGGGAAGCTGATACAGAGTTTCAAAGTCTTTTTTTTGCTGCTATTGTGGTTGTCTGGTTACTGTTTCAACAGGAAGGTGTTTAATCAACGCAAGGCAAAAGACAGAGAAACGAGCTGGTGATTTCCAGAAGGAGAAAATGTCGGGCTGATTAGAGTGTTTCTTTCTCAGGATGGAGTAGACAATACAAGGCATGTGATAACACGCTCGAGATATGCCTCAGATCCCCACCAGCAGCCCTGTGAATGAATGGCACATTTCCTATCAGGGCTTTCGCAGTCCGAGGCTGATAAGAAACATCTAGTGCAGCAGAGCATGTTTGTGCGAGATCCTTGAATACACCTTTGGAAAACCTCAATCTTCTCTCAGGCAACGAAAACATAAGAAGTTCAATGAGAGGAAGCAGTTCCCTCTGAATTTTGAGCTTGCAAATTTGCTGTTTTATTTAATTTTACTTTTCATATCAGATAATTATGTGCTCCAGTTCATAGGATGGCAGAGGACAGGAAGAAAGAGGATCTTTCCCTTAAGTTTTGATCCGGAGAAGTGAAACGTTTGCTCTCCAAGTGCGTACAATGTATTTTTTGTGCTTTAAATTTGATTGACACTGGCAAAAGGGCCATATTATGCACATATCACATGTAGCCCTTCATATCCTGCTCAATGTGTGAGCTGAAGTTGTTAATTCACCCATTTCCTATGCTCAGCACTGTGTGCCAAGATGTTCAGAAATAGCTAGGGGTTTGGGGTGCCTTAACTGTTGGTTGTCCAGCTAAAGAAACTTCTAAAGGTCTTGGCTTTCAGAAAGTTTGAATAGCCATCCTCTGAAAATTTGGCTTGTGAAATGTCTGTCAGCAAGTGACTGCACTCAGTCCTGGGAGGTCTTTGTGGAGTAGTCGTTTTCACAGTTGCAGGTTGGGCTTGGTGGAATGCCACCGGCATCCTAAGATGGTCTTTCATTGAGTCATGCCACTCCGAAGGCAGTGGTGTTGGACTGCAACTGTTACCTGCTGTGTTGTGCTGCTTTAGTTTCCCTTGGACTTGTACTTGGCTGGCACATCAAAGGGCAAATTTTCCTCTTGGGATAAAATTTGTGATCCTAAATGTAAAACAAAGAAAAAAGAAGCAGCTTCCTGAGGTATCCCAGTATTACCTTCAGTAGGATTCAAAACAGGTATGCCAAAGCTGTGATCGATCTTCATGCTTTAAATTTTAGACAGAGGAGCGATGCCTCTGCTGAATATTAAATTTGCAAACATCAAGTTTAATAGAAATGTCAAATTCATCTTGCTCTAAGTGGTGTTCCCCAACACCAGTTCCATTCCTATCCTATCCTATCCTGTCCTGTCCTGTCCCACCCTATCCCTGTCCTCATCTCTACAGCCTCACAGCTGCTTCTAGAAGTGCTGGTGGGACACGTTTCATAGATGAACTCTAAGGTCAAAATACCAGAGAATAAACAATATGCAGAACAGAACCAGCATGTACCAGCTTGTCTTAGTGGTACAAAGCTGAGTAATACCTGGGTAAACACGGCAAAAGCAGCTATTTACAAATTGGCCACTCAAGAACCCAGTGACCTCTGAAATGCTGGAGCCCTGCCAAAGTCCAGTAATGGCAAAGAATATGATGAACCACATATGTTTGAGAGCGAAGACGTGAGGAGAGATATAAATTACATCCCGGATGTTGCAATGTCCTACAGCTAACACCTCTGTTATCTACGGTGCTATGTATAAAGCGTACAATTACACACACTGAATCTGAGGAATCAATATGCCAAAGAAAAGCCGGTTTGCATCTCTCTGCTTCCAAAGCTTCTTTAATTCTTTTAAAAATAATATAACACAAAGTAATAAAATCTGCTCTTTAGGATGTCTGCAGCCATTTTGGCAGATTCAAAAGATAACCCTTCACACCTTTTGTCTTTAAAAAAGTCACTTTTTGTGTACAGAAGAAAAGCAGCCTAGACTCTTTTTCTTCCCTTGAGGAGCCAGCCCTCCGCAATACCTATGTAAATGCTGTGGTCATCATGCAAACATATTTCTCAGTTGGACAGGTGGCTAACATATTTTCTTCAGTCTCAAGGACTGCAGGAATCGGGTTTGTCAATTCTGCATGATTTGAAATAGCCAGCCTATTACTCCTTTGCAAACTCTTTGTAAAGGCAGAGAAAGGATGCTTGTTCATGCAAATAAGCACTGTTGGTTTTGCTTACAGAGGTATGCAATTCACCTTAATGAGCTTATGTAACATGGAGGCCTTTAATTTTTCCTTTCCATATTCTGTTTCCAGACTTTCCACTGCCCTCCTCCCCCTGAAAGTGGTCTCACAGGTTGGGTTATTCATGAAAGTTAGGAGTGCTCATTACCTCCTGTCTTCGCACGGCTCACAGGCTGGTGACGCACTGCCGGTAGCAATTGCTCCTGTGAATATTGAATGCCTGCAACATGAGCTGGGTCTCCTTCTGACAGCGATGGATGAGGGGAGCAGTCTGAAATGTTAGAAGATGCAGAAGGCTTCCATGCATTTCTCAGGGAATAATACCTGTTGGGTTTAGTTTTTTTTTAAAATATCCATCCCTGTCTTGAGTGAGAAAAAGCAAGATGCTTCTGTATTCAGAACGCCAAATTTTTGGTCCTGGGACAATGTACAGCATGGTGATGATAGTAGTGGTTATGAATAAGGTTCTTGGTAGGGAGAACTATAAAAACAGGAGGAGACTCTGCCTTGGTCTGGCTGAGGTTTCTGAAAGATAATTTCATGACCTCCCCTGCACCAAGACCAGCCGAAAGAACAAGTCACACTTATGTTTTATGCAGACCATATGCCACCATTTTTTTTCTCTGAAACACAGACAAGACCTTTCACTGATTAGATGGAGGTGTGTGGATAATGCTTTTTACCAATACCAATACTTCATGACTAGAGCAAAACATAGGTATCTTTTAAAGCAACTCCTCTAAAGATTTATGAAACACCTGCCCTTACTCCCTGTTTGATCTTTGGCTCAGGCCTGCACTGAATAGCAATTGATTCTGCTTTTAAACAATACTGGATATTTTTAAAAAAACTTAGTCCTCCACCAAATGAAAAAATCTCTTCTTTTCAAAAACCAGGATATTTGTTCTCGAGCTCTTGTGTGAACATGTAGCTGCTTCTTTCCACGTCCTCACTTCTGGCCAGCTGCAGTTCACTTTCTCTTCTGAAGTGCGGTGGAAGAGTTGCTGTTCAGTGAGATGTTTTTAAATAGTGGTTTGCAAGCCCCCCGCTAAAAGCTCGTCTTCCTCCCACTGCTGTGCGTGTCCTGTGGAGCCCTGCATCCTCGTTCACGGCTTAGCTGTGGCTGCATGGCTGCTATTCTCATCTTCTTGCCCTCCTGGGGGGCTAAAGCATTTGACCTGTGACCTTCAGCTGATCTGAAACCTCCATCAATCCTTCTGAAAAGTTTTACTGGAATCAGGGCTTCCAAATGACCCTTTGCATAGTTCCTAAAAGGAAAAGAAAAAAACCTACAACCCACTCAAAAAAACCCCAGCCCTGTGCTGTTTTCTGTTGTTTTAGCAGAAACCAAACATAACTCATAAAAACACAGGCAAGAAAAATAGAGCACGCTGGTTGCCAGAAAAACAAATTGTAACAGAACATAGAGGGGCCTCTCGCAGGGAGAAGGCAGGGAAGAAACACCTGTGATTTCCATTGAAAATCCCCTGATATCTACATTCCCCCCCCTCCCCGTTCTGCTCCAATAAAAGCTCTCGTGTGCTCTATCTCTGACCCCGGGGCAAGGTCTCAATGTGAAGAGGTCCATCCTTGTTGGGCCGCTTGGACGCAGCCCCGAGCACTGGACCAGTGAATCACAGCACGCAGCTGAGGAGCACAGAGCGTGCCTGCCAATTGTCCTCATGTCATTGCTATGGTTATCTTAAAGTGCTCTGCAGATGTTTGCCTGCTTAAAAAACAAAAGAAAAGAAAAAAGAAGCGAAGAGAGGGGAAGATAAAAACAAAGCTTTAAATTTTCCCCGTGACTGTTGTATCACAACTGCTAAAAACCTTGGACAGAGGCAGAGCTGCTGTTGCTGATTGGGTTTTGGACCGTGACGGTCCCTAGAGGCTCCGGTGGAGAGATGCCCAGATGGCCCTGCCGTGCCCACAGGGACGGTCCCTAGAGGCTCCGGTGGAGAGATGCCCAGATGGCCCTGCCGTGCCCACAGGGACGGTCCCTAGAGGCTCCGGTGGAGAGATGCCCAGATGGCCCTGCCGTGCCCACAGGGACGGTCCCTAGAGGCTCCGGTGGAGAGATGCCCAGATGGCCCTGCCGTGCCCACAGGGACGGTCCCTAGAGGCTCCGGTGGAGAGATGCCCAGATGGCCCTGCCGTGCCCACAGGGACGGTCCCTAGAGGCTCCGGTGGAGAGATGCCCAGATGGCCCTGCCGTGCCCACAGGGACGGTCCCTAGAGGCTCCGGTGGAGAGATGCCCAGATGGCCCTGCCGTGCCCACAGGGACGGTCCCTAGAGGCTCCGGTGGAGAGATGCCCAGATGGCCCTGCCGTGCCCACAGGGACGGTCCCTAGAGGCTCCGGTGGAGAGATGCCCAGATGGCCCTGCCGTGCCCACAGGGACGGTCCCTAGAGGCTCCGGTGGAGAGATGCCCAGATGGCCCTGCCGTGCCCACAGGGACGGTCCCTAGAGGCTCCGGTGGAGAGATGCCCAGATGGCCCTGCCGTGCCCACAGGGACGGTCCCTAGAGGCTCCGGTGGAGAGATGCCCAGATGGCCCTGCCGTGCCCACAGGGACGGTCCCTAGAGGCTCCGGTGGAGAGATGCCCAGATGGCCCTGCCGTGCCCACAGGGACGGTCCCTAGAGGCTCCGGTGGAGAGATGCCCAGATGGCCCTGCCGTGCCCACAGGGACGTGCTGAGCACATCCAGTGACAAGTGAGCAGGAAGAAGGGAAGGTGCCCAGGACATGTGCACAGCGCTCAGATGGGCTCACTTCTGCTTTTGCCCTTCCCAGAGCAGAGGGACCATCGCAGGAGCTGTGTTCAGCCCTGCGACATCCCCTCCACGCTAGCTGATGAATTGTTTTGCATAAAATTTTCCTAAAACTCTTTTATTACCATGTGAACTTTGGGCATTGAAATCAGTTAGGCACAGGCAACTGAAATGGGTACCTCTGTACCACATCATGGGCACAGATCCTCCTGGAAGCTCTCAAAAATCTACCTTCAGGATTAGGAAGTGTAAATGCACCACAATAGCTCCTTGCTGCATTAACAGCTAACCCAGCTGCACTGCTTCCAGGACCCTTCTTAGGAGTGTTGTGCAGTGTAGGCATGCCCCTTGGGGTGGTCGCAGCACTGAGCTTTAGGACACAGCTCAAACACCCAGTTTTCAGCAGTGAGTCACATAACCCCACCTGCAGGTGCTTTTGCAAACACCATCTCTTAGTCGCCTGGTAACGTCCCGTGTCCGTGACTGTCCTTCGCCTAATGCTCCTTGACCACGGTGCGCAGGGACAGTGGGATTTGGAGAAGTGGACCTGGACGTGACATTTAAACATTTGTTTTGGTTGTTTTACAACTTTTTCAGACTTGGTGTTTATAGGAGGCAGGGAGATAAATGATGGGAGAGATCAGCGCTGTGGTCATAATTTGGATGAACAGGTGAATATATCAAACAGGCCCTTAAGGAACTGCTTCGCTTTACGGCTGCTGCAGTGCTTGCAAGGGTATGTCCAAATGCCATGGAGGAACATTACAAGAGTGTCCAGCTCTCTTGGAATCGACAGGAGATTTTTTCCATCAACTTACATGAGCCCTGAATCACATTAGAAATGAGTGTGCACGTCCTCAGCAGCAGCACCAGCACACTGGCCCTGGGGGTGTTACAACAGGACGCGATCCACTGTCCATACGGTGAAGATGCTGTCCCTAAACCACACAGAAAGATAAACAGCCTGGGGAGAAAGCTCCCGTTACTTCACAGGTGGTAGGTTCAAGCACACAGTGTTTTCGAGAACATTTTGTGAGGCTGAGGTGGCTAAATCTAGTTTCAAAATAATACGATTTCCTTTGCAAAATGGGGTTAAAAATCCTTATTAGGAAAGCAGAGCCAACTCAGGAGCTGAACAGAAAATAGCCTTGCTATAAAAAGCATCATTGCCTCTCTCTGGAACATAAGCCCATGCACATAAAGAGCTCAATTCAGCAGTACATGCAATGCTTCACTGACCTGGGGTCTCCAAATTGTTTGCCTAGCTGTAGGACAGGAAGAGAGGCACGGCTTGAAACTATTTGACAAGCCCTTTCTTTGGAGCTGCCTGATTTACCTTCTGAAGGGCAAAAGAGGGAGCTCATGCTACAACAAGAAGACAAACTAAGCGATAAGAGTTTCTTCTCAGGACAAGGAAGATCCCAAGGGCTCCGGCACCTGAAACTTCCATGGTCTAGTCGGAGCTACCTGAGCATCTCCACAGCTGAGGGGGGTTTCCGTTGAAAGGCATTTCTTTCAACAACCAAAGGCTGTGTGAAAAATTGCCAGTTTTCTTAGAAGTTCTTGATTTGGGGTAGTCTTTGAAGTTTATCGACTCATTGAAGGTGCTCACAAGTGTTTTTATTTCCTCCTTTCCTTCTCTTATCCTTCTCTCCCTACACGAAAGACACCAACAAACACCAACCCAGCTGATGGAAAGAAATGGGCTTCAGGCAAGGGGAAAAATCAGGAAACATTTTGAAAAGTACTTCAGTAAACATTGGTTAAAACACTGAGGAAGTGGGTTTCTTTGCATCTTGGAGTGGAGGAATTCTCTCTGATACATTCGGTTAAATGATTTCCCATTTTTTGCACACACCGTGTCTTTCTTCCATTTTAACTGGAGTCGTGGCTTTGCAAGTAGGTGCCAGGCAAGTGCTGAGCTGGTCTTTTGCCCCTGGTGTTTGAATGCCCCACATGCGGTGCCTGGCCATGCTCCCTCCAGGCATCACACAGCCTCAGCTGCGGCACGGGATGTGCTGGGGGACCTGGGTGGCATTGCAACCAGGGTGCTTGTCCCATTTCCAAATCCTCTTCCAATTTCTTTTTGGGGTTTTGCTCAGTGCTACGGGATGTGACATTGTCAGGTCGAAGACAGACCAGATTAGAAATGAGCATGTACAGTTTTAAAAAGAGGAAGAAAACTGCAATCGGCACCAAAAGATGCATGCCTTGGTAATAATTCTGGGTGAACTATGTTTACAAGAAAGCTGGCTGTGTGGTCAGTGCAATACTTCTGCTGGCTCAGAGTCAGCCAGCACAGCCTGACTCTGAAGCTTGCAGAGATTTGGTGCGGCCAGAGCTCCCCAGCTTGTGCTTCTGCGTTTGAGCTAATGTTACCACTAGCTAGTCATTTCGGTTTGGTTCTCCAGCTGAGGAGATCACTGTCCAAAGAGGGATAAAGGGTTCCTTTCTTCTGGGTAACATCTGAAATCACAGCCTGGGCTTTGGTAACAGGATACTGGTGGCTTCAATTCTTCCGATGAAGGGGAATGCTTCTTTTCCTTGCTGTTAATCCTGGGAGTGGAGATCAGTTGCAGTGCAGGTGTCTGATTTTCATTAAAATTGCAAATTGGACTGGATGCTTGATCAGATAACAAAGACATCATTGAAACCATGTGTCTTCCTTCAGCAGCAGAACAGAGGACAAGACAAAGAATTTCCCAGTATGTGTCCACTTGTGCATATTTACTGCAGAGAGCAAGTCTTAATACTTCGGTCATGGGTGAATAAATAGCTTCTAAGAAATGCCAGTCCTATCAAACTTGCTGCAGCTTTGGAACAGCTTTTGAGTTGAATAGAACTACAGTATTAGACCTTTGGGGAAAATCCAGACTGTTCTCAAAGGAAATCTATTAACTGTAGCATCTCTTTGGTCCCAGTTTGACAGATCTTCCCTTTTTATCAAAGCACTTAAGTGTTTTCTTAGCTTTAAGCATGAGCTTAAGTGCTTTGATGAACAAGGATGGACTTTCACACATGCTGCCATCCTCTCCAGAATCAAGACCATGTGTTTTTTGCTATGGGAAAGAGAACAAGTTAGACAGAGAGGTACAACCAGTCGTTCCATTTGGCAATCATATGCAAAAAGCTGGCCTGGTGTAGGAAAGAGTGAGGGCTGATGGCATATACATGATGTTTGGAAAGGAATTTCCTCGTACTGTGTGCTCTTGGCAGCTAAACAAAGTGATTTTGAAGCAAACAAATACACAAACTTTGCCTTTTCCTAAGATAGCACCTTCTGACAGATGTTACCGCATTTATATGTCTTAATTATATCTGGTTTTAAATTGTTGTCCTCTCCTCCTCTTGTTTGTATCAAAGTACCTATGAACTTCCCTGAGTAATAATGAAGGGAGCAGCTAAACAAAGTTTCATCCGACTCAAACTAGCTAGCAGATATCTAGGGTAGGTTCATCTTAATCCTTTAAACATTCCAGAAACCTCAATCAAGGTGAAAGGTGCTGAGCCGTGCCTACACATAGATCTGCATTTCTGCCTAAACTCTGTGAAACAGGGAGTTTTCAGCTGTCATCTGTTTGGCTGGTGTTTGCAGAGCTTTTGAAGGGGGTGTATTTAAAATGGAGCATGTTAAATGGGTACTCGGCATTAGAGAAACCCTGAATGATGTTATCTTGGCCATCAGTAGGGTTAGATGCAGCCACACGTGATGCTTACCCATTTTGGGGGTGAAAAAAACTTGCTGGTGTAGGGGAGCAAGGATATCCTCTGTTTAAAATGTCTTATTTGGAGGCTCTTTACCAAGTCTGCACTGCTCCATGGTAAATGTTGCAGGAGGAATTCCTCAGGGAGTTTAGACAGGTCATGGTTTGGGAGGGAAACAAATTGTTGACTTTTACGAGACAGTAACAAGAAGTTCATCGTGCTGTGCACGCGCAGTGAGCAACTCAACTTTTCAAGTATAATTTGTTGTCCTGGTGTCCTTGAGTAAAACCTTCTCAGCCACGGCTTTCTCCAACACAAGTCCCATCTCATCTGCGAGGCAGCTTGATTTGCTCAGATGAAGGACGTGATACGGACGGTGCTTGCCCCGTGGCTCTGGCCATGGGAACAAAGTCGTGCAGGGGCAGCTGGCTGCGCTATGCCGAGTCAGCTGTGCCTCGGGATACCCTGGGTGAGCACTCTGAATGCTGGTAAAATGGGCAAATTCAGATAAACTGTGCAACTCTGAGAAAGAGCTGAACTTCTTACCCCCAACATGCTTTGAAAAGCCTATGAAAAGCTCTGAAAAGTTTTGTTTTCCGAAGAGTGGGCATTATTTAAATATTACAGAAATATGCAAGGAATTTCTCTGGGACTAGGACACACAATATAGACGCATAAACTGGTTGCTCTGACAGCTTCCCATGCAATAAGCACTCCGCATTTACTGTTCACTTTCATCCCTTGGTAAATGGGAGGTTATTTGAAGATATTTTCATTCCTCTCAGAGCATCACTTGGGATATCTGTAGAATCACTCAGCGTCACAATTCCAAGAAATCTGCCAGGATTATGTTCTGAAGTTTGCTTTGGATAAAAAAGGACTCAAAAGGTCACAGATTATCCCAGGACATATCAAAACATGCATTAAAAATTTCCATGTTCTTGAACTCGTGGTAAAAGTCAGCCACATTGACTCAGTTTTGTTTAAACTTGCGGGACCTTACTTCTGCTTGCCAGTGTGTCAGTGCCTTGAGAGGGGAGGTGGAAACTGCTCACTGGACTCTGCCCGTGTCCCGTCGGAGGGGAAGCGAGTGCCGGAACAGGCGGGGGAGCGTTTGGACTATAAAGCATGGGAAACTGCTGGCCCAAAATAGGACTATGTAGAGTTACAGCGTTAATTAGTGCAGAGGAGCAGCTATGTGGGTATCATTTGTAACCTTCTCTTATGGCAGTGGAAATCTGGCAGGAAATTGCTTTGTACATGGATAAGTCAGACGTGCCATGAGTCTCGGCCCAGGAGAGCAGGTGGTTTTCAAGGACAGCAGTCATCCAGAAGCTGAGCTTTGGGAAGCAGCTGCTGTCACCACCGCGGGGAAAATGCAGTTTGCTCCAGATCCGCTTTGCGTATCTCCTAAATGGATGAACATTGCTGCAGAGCCGACATCCCCTTCGTCACCTTTTGCTTTAACTTAGCGGGGTTTCCAGCCTCTTCAACACGCAGCAGATCATCAAAGGACATTGCTGGTTTCCTTCCTACCACCTCCTCTCTTTTCACCAGTACGGTGAAGGCGATGCACGGTGGCACACTGTGGCATGAAGACACTCCTGTCGTACCTACCAAGTTGGTGTCAGAGGATGCTGGCATAGGAATAGATGTCGCAGCGTGTTGTGTGCTGACCACCCGTTCATTGCGTCTGTCCACCTCTTAGTTTCAGACATGTTGTCAGAGGATCATTTCTAATCACAGAAGAATGGTGTCGAGAGAAAGATGAAGTCATCACTGGGCAGGAGGTTACAACAGCAACAAGATCAGTCGAAGCCCCTTGGCCAAAACAATCTAATAAAGAGAAGTGGGCCGGAATGCCAACATTGGTGACCCTGGGATTGTTTTGGTTTTTTATCAGCTTAAATAATCTTACCTGGCAACTCTGCTCTAAACAAAAGCAGGGTTTTCATGGCCATCCTCGGTGCTTTTGCCTGAGCTACAGTGGCAAGTCGTGTTTCAGAGGGTCAGTAATGGAAAACAGATGTTTAAATGTGTACAACAAGAAGCAAAAAAGCAAATACTTCAAGCACAAAGTCTGACATGAAAAGAAGGATATCTTTGAATTGTAATAATAAAAGGCCCCGTGTTCATGAAACACACTATTAGATAAACTGCTATATTTTAATTGTTGTGCACAGCTGCTTTCATGGCTATAAGATCTCAGTCCTTGTTATATATCTGAATCAGAACCTTACTTTAGCATAGCCTGCTCTCAGTTCATGCAGGGATAAACTATGGCACAAGTAGTGTTCCAGGGAAGTGCTATGCTGCCAAAAAGACAATACAAGATTAATTATTTGCCCAGCACACTTCTGCCAGGCAATGAGAAATGCTTCTGTGTATTCGTTTAATTAAGAAGAGATACTTGTACTGAGTAATGAAGAGACCTACTTTGAAATCGGAGAGATTCCAGTATTTCAAAATTAGTTTTTGTTCCAAGTTGGATTTCTAAAACATGTCTATTCAGAAAGTTTTTTTAGTAGTGTCAAAACATTATGCAATTCAAAATATGTATCTTCCGCAATATTTAAGTCATTGACGAACATAGAGAAGCTATTACCATGAAAAAGAATCCGAGTGAATAATGTTTCTTTTCCTTTAAACATCCATACACCCTCCTGAAGTGCAGTATTTTGGGCATGCTTCATTTTTTAATAGAAAACTTTCTTTTTGTTTTACACCAACAGTAGCAATATCTATATGAGTTTCTGTTTTATTTCTCCTCATTAAAGGAATGTGACGTGAAACATGAAAATAAACGATTTCCTAAAATTGTTTTTATGGCCCGCGCATAAACATGCAGAACTACAGCAAGACGATTAAAAGAAATATTGGAATCGCTCTATTTGAAATGATAAAGATCATCTTGTTCTTTTTCAGCCTGTCTCCCTGCTATTCTTGGATGAGGAATAAACGGTCTCAAAGTAAATGTTGCATTGAAATCCATTGAGAAAAAATTAAGCTTTTATATTATTTACTGGGAAAAATGATGATTCTGCGAGCTGACGTTAAGGGACAGATTTTCAACATTATTCACCCATTGAAAATAGCTCCTATTGTTCCCAAGTTCAAAAGCCTCTCTGGTTATTGCAACTTTGTCCTAAATATGTAGCTGAACAGTTGGGGTCTTAAAACGCAGTTGCAAAAGCATGTGACTTGCCCATGCAATTACTGCCCGGCACATGCAGGGATGCTGCTTGGACCCTCCAGCGATGCCGCAGACACTGGATTTGTACTTGGGTTTAACAGGACCGTGGTTTTGGCTGCAGCAAGAGCACAGAGAGGTTATACGAGCCCTCTTTACTTCACTGGAAGCTGGACCTTGGCATTTTACCGTATTTCTGATGAGTGTATCAAAAGAAATGTAGCTGCTTTGTCAGACTGGGCAGTGGTAGATATATTGGTTGCTTTGGGGCTTAACAGGGGACAAAAGGACTCCTCTAGGTTGAGTGATGCTCTGTAGCTTGGGCACTGGGTGCTCTTGCTGGGTGTTGCTGGTGGCACCCTTCCCCCAGACCTCCTCTTATCTCCTTGCTCCACTTTGGTGTAGGTCAGGGAACAGGGTTTTGTCATGCGGGAGCTGGTGTGGGATTGCATCCTTTATTCAGACAGCACAAGCTGTGATCACCCAAGAGGCCGTGTCCCCAAACAGGAGCAAACCCGCTCCCCAGCATGGGGCTGGAGGGCTGGGAGAGCCCCCGACCCGCCTCAAAGGACGCGCAGGAGGCAGCGAGCGCCACAGCCGCGGCCAGCGATGGTCAGACCCCGGTAAAATTTCACGCATGTTTTCTCTGTGAAACTGAAGGAAGATAAACAAGATTTGGTATGAATTTAAACATAACACTGGTTATATTATTTGAGAACAAAACAGTTGCATAACCCTGTGGAAAACAGCACAGCTGTTCGCGCGGGACAGGCATGCCAAGAGCCGTGTCCTCCCCTGCCAGAGGTACGTGCCTGCAGTGAGGTTTCCTTTCGCTGTCCCGCATGGTGACACTCGCTCCCTGTCCTGAGGGTCCCAGGCAAATCTGCTAGCCCCCTCCTCTCTAGTTTCAGAAGTCATCTACAAATAAATGCTTAAAAGACATGAAACGGATCCCTTCTGCTGCTCGTTGAACTGAACCGGGGAGGCCGGGTCTGCGCTGCCTCTTGCCTCCCTTCTCACTCTCGGCCTGCGATAAATGCGCACAGCATGAAAATCCGATTTGCTATGAGATTAGGGGAGCATAATCTCGTTAACGATGACAAGCTCCACCAGCCCGCTCTGCCGCCCACTACACATCCCCGCACAGCAAGCCGGCGCTTTGCTTAACATCTTGCTGCTGAGATAGTGATCTGCCAGCTCTGCTGCCGAGCAGGGAGATGCACCCTGGACGGAGCCTTAGGAGCTGGGCATCAGCGCAATCCCACAGGGAGCCAGGTCTACCTTTGCGTGGTGTGATGGCTGATTTGGGACTACGTTTGGTCCAGTCTCCTAGACCTAACATCTCCATAAGTGGTAGAGGTCTCTGAAGGACCGGTCACTGGTTAACCCCCATCCTGGGGGATGCTTGTGGTCAGCTTTCCTCTGAATGGACCCCAGTTTGCATTCATCAAAGCTGCTCTGCAATGTGACAACCTGCATGGGAAGGAAGGGTGACTGGGGACCCTCCCAGTCCTACACCAGCACTGCTAAACCTCTCCAGCTCGCTTATCTCAAAGGGAACTTTCTACCATTAATGCTAGATGACTCGCCTGCATCTGTGAGCAGAACGCTTTCCAAAACATCCCATAGTGTTTTCCTATTATTTATTTTTCTTTTACTTTCCTTTTATTTTTGTGTCCTAAATTAAAATCTGGAAGGCAAATAGCTCTTATTTGCATATGCAAAAAGGAATATTAACATGCTAATGTTACCTGTGAATGGTGCAGGCACTGATTCTTACAAGAAAATGCTTGACAAGGAAAGCCGGGACCCAAACCATGTGGCAGGTATTACGGGTAAACAGCAATCTCAGTGACAACAAAAAGAGAAAACTAATCCTGCAGGTTTTCTGGAGCTCAGTTTTGTTCACATTCCTTCCCTGGGCATTAGAAGGAAATCCTTCTTTAATTAAAAACTTCTCGCAGTCCCCCAGTGCAGCAGGTGCTGAGCTGGGCCGTGTGGGCTGTGCTGTGCATCGTGCTGTGTGCTTCTGCAGCGCTGTGCACCCTGCTGGGCGCTGTGATGCCCATCCTCCTATTTCAATGAGTATCACTAATCTCACCTTGGGTACAAGACTTGCGCAGCCATTTCAGGACAGGTCGTGGATCCCCCCACACAGACAAGAAAAAAAGCAAACAGGACAGTTTCCACGGTGAAGGCGCAATCCCCGAGACACTGAGGGTGCCTCTGCACGTGGCCGTGGTGCCTGCACTCCAACGCTCTGTGTTAATTCTTCTCAGAAAAGTCGCCCAAATACTTCCCTGAAATGCAAAATATTTTGGAAGCTAAAGATAGTTCAGGCAGAAAGGCAGACATCTAACTGACGCTGAGCAAATAAATACAAGTTGCAAAGAATTCTTAGTGAAAATAAAACCCTGGAGGAATGGAGCTCATTACTGAATACAGGGTGGGAGGCTGGGATGATGGCAGACTCCACTGATAACTATTGGTTCCATCCACAGAATCCGTTTTGGGGCTGGGGAGCATCCACAGTTTCTCTTAATGCCACCGAAACATGCTGCTGGTGAAGGAAGTTACAATACTGCCATATGTTGCAATGTAGCTGGCCTCAGCCTAACTTGTGAGCAGCGCTGGGGGCTTCCACTGAGCAGCGTGCATGGTCCATGGTCTGCAGCAGCACCCTGAACGGGGTGAACTGGAGTTTTGCTTTCGATTCCCTCCCAGTCAAGCATTTTTGGCTGCAGACAGAACTCCAGTTTCTTTCACAGCCAAGACAAGCTGTGGGGCACATCTTCCCAGGACATCCTCGGGGTCACTTTTTGGTCAGGTTGCTCCTAAAGCCTGGCCCAGCCCTTAGGAGCATCATGGCTGTTAAACACGCTTGTGCTGTTGCTTTTCATGACAGAACCAGCCTTGAGGCACTGCCTTCAGGCATCGAAATTCCTGGGTTTCAACAGAGAAAGCAGGGGGGAGAAAATGTACTCTACCCAAGGAATACATTTCCTCAGTGTCTTTCCTGGCTTGCTCTGTCCTCTAGATTTCAGTGACTGCAAGCAATAGCCACTGGGACTGACGTCCTTTCTTCAAGCTTTATTGCTATTGAGTGAGGATGTAACAGAATAAGATGGAATTTCAGAAAAAGAAATCCAGTTTGCAGAAATTATCCTTCTTTTAAACTTACAAGCTTTTGTGTGTGTGTGTGCGCACCATTACCTTTATCTACTTGTAACGAAGACTGCATTGGATTGCTGCTGTTGTAACCTGTGGATGGTGGCAGGACATTGGTGCTAAGCAGAAGTTGCTGCCAGAAACACTTTTATGTGGTTTTATGTGTTTAAGGAAACTGTCATGAGACAGAGTGATTTTGAAGTGCTACAAAACAGAAACTTCAGAAGAGGCACTGAAGTGTTAGCTGAATCCTTCAACATCTTCACTTCCCAGGAAAATGTCAGGTCTTGCTGATATTTGACATGAAGACTGTAGTTGGGTACGTAAATATGGCATCAGATAAAGACACCAGAAGAGGACTGAGAAAAGGTACTAAAGGCTGAGGGGTGGTTTTACAGAGTGGACACCCTCGTGTCTGACGTTTCAATTATGAGGTAGTTTGGTCTCGTGGGTTGAAGCCTCATTCTGTCAAAAGATCACTGTTCACTTTGCCACCGTGAGGCTGACTTCCTTGGCTCAAGGGGGTCAAAAGCACTGGCTGTTGCTTGCAGGGATATATTCATGGTAGTGCCAAGCTAACAGCCTGTTTCCACCAACAGTGCCATCAAGGCAGTTTCCCACCACGCGATGTTGAGGCACTGCAGTGAGCCCGGGGCGAATGGCTGCTCCCCTGGAATGCAGAGGTTGCCCCAGCACACTCAGCCTCTGTCCTAGGCAACAAGGAAGGGCTCGTTTTTACAAAGAACTGATGAAATTATGCAAAAGAGCGGCACAACAGGACTAAAAAAATTCTCAACTACTTAACAGGGCCGATAGCTGCCGTTGTTTTTATTTCCTGGGGCTGAACCAGGGCTATTTTGCAGAGGGTAGGAGTAAATCCCATATTGAAATACCACAATGAATATTAGGTATTAGAAATGTGTTGATAGAAACACTAGATATAGCCACAACAATCAAGAGGAATATGCCAGAGATTATTTCACTGCTCCAGAAGCTAATGAGCTTGTTAGAAGACGACAATATTATTAGCTCCTGCAGATACTTGCAGCCTGCCTTTCTCAATAAACTCCTGCTCATGGGGCTTGGTTTCCAGCGTGGTTTATTGCAGAGCATGGGGCCTACGTGGTTTCCATCCCCTGATGCCATCCTGCAAAGCCCTGGCTGCCATCCCGGGGGATGTCAGCTGTGACACGAGCCGTGCTGCAGGCTCCCCAAACACCTTCAGGCTCCCACTCTCTGGGTTTCATCTTTCTGCATCATTCCTGGCAGTATAAGGGCTGGGAGTTATGTTCAGCTACCCACCATGGGGAAGATATCGAGAAAAGACTACTACAGTGGTTTTATTCCTTGGGCAAACCTGGGGTGCTGTTTAACAGAGCTGTGGCCCCAGCTGTTAATCCAGCCTTTGCAGACCCCATAGCTTCCTCACTTTACATTGTGGTGAGTAATAAGTGAGTCGTATGGCCATACTGGGGTCATGTCGGCAACTTGCAGCCTGGGGAATTCCATATGGGCGAGCAGTGCGGCACGAGGGACAAGCTCAGCTGGCAGGCGCCGCCGGGTGACAGTCCTTCTGCAATCTTTGACCACGTTTGATTTCAGAGGGGGATGTACATAATGGCTCAGCTCGACTTGAAAGCCCCTGGATACAAGATCATTAGCCTTCTCGTTTGGACAAGGTAGGTTCGTTTTTCTTAATGCGACCAACGTTGCTGGGCAGGGCAGCCAGGGAAATGAGATCAAAGTTCGCCCGATGCCTTTCAAAGCCGAGTGGCATATCTTCTGATTGGGCTCTTAAATAAAAGCTGCACAGCCACCCTTTGAAAGTGCAGGGACCTTAGCGTAAACGTTGCATTGTGCATGGGAAACACTGAGAGCAAATCCTTTTATCAGCGAGAGTGATCAGGGCTGGCTGTTAGCTTAATGAGGCACTAAGACGACAAAAATTGGGCCTGCTGATGCAGTTGAGGGAGATTATGAGGTGCAATGAGTTTTCCTCTTGGAGGGGCAGGACTGGAGCGGGAACATGGGCAACCTCCTCTGTGGGCCGCAGAGGTGAAATGACATCTCCAAAGAGGACTGGGACGCACAGCGCCATCGGTGTGGCTCAGTTATCCCCAGCACCATCACGGCACGCACAGCCTGTCTGCTGCTGCCTCATTTCTGCAAGCAGCTTCAAAAGCAAGTACGTGGTGGTCGCACCAGCCTGGCAAGAGTCTCTCTCTGTGCTTTAATATGTCCAACAGGGCTAAGTCTGAGCACCGCTGTACGAAACAGAGGATGCTTTCAGCCCTTTGCGGGTCGAATAGTTAGTATGAAACAGTTTGGCAGCAAAGGGAGCTGCAGCAGCTCTCCAGGATATGGGAACCAGAAGAGAAGGCTGAGAAGCTGAGGTGAAATTGTGGACCTGTGGACGCTCTTCTTGACCCTGCTACAGACCTTCTGCGTGACATTAGCTCTGCTTTTTTTTTTGCTGAAGTAATGATCTTCATTCTCTGAAGATGGGGTCCTTCATCTTTTCTGGTCTGGGTTCTCTCTTGGTAGATGGAAAATGCTTTCTTTTCTCTAAGGGGCTCTCAGGATGCATGTCTGTTCTCACCACTGAGGTGCTCGCAGATCGAGGTGATGAGAAATCCATAAAAACATATCCAGGTCTCTCAGAAATGAAGAAAAATAAATGGGAAACAAATGTTTGCCCCAGATTAGAGTAAGCGCAGAGGGATTGCTCGCTCTGTTGGAAAAAAAAAAAAAAGAGTAATTCTGCACATTTTGGTCTCCATTTGGTGTCAAACTGCACAGCTGTGAGTACTCCGGGGTGAAATGACAACCCATCCCCGAGGTCGCTCTTACGAATACCGCGCCTTCAGAAAGACGACAGTTTTAAACAATTTGTTCCTAATTGAAAGAGGTCACATGAGACTGACTTTACAAAGTTTACATAACAAAGAGTAATTCTGTTAAGTAAAATGATTAATTCCTGTCGTTGCACATCAAACGGCGCGGTTACAAAACAGTATTGTCTATGCTCGCATTGCATTGAAAGCCATTTTTTCTCCAGTTTCCCTTCCCATAACGCAACCTTTTGACAGACCCTTAACTCTTTGGTGTTATTCAGCGGAGGAATTTGTGAATGGGAAGCGAGTAGGCTGCCATGGACGTGTGAGATATGTTACGCTGGTGTGGTGGCAGGCAAAAGACAACAGCTCTTTAGAGTGGACCCAGCTTACCCAGGGACTCAGCACGATGAGAAATGCTTGCCAGTACAATGCGTTGGTTGTCGCCCTTGCTCGGCACAATGAGGCATTGAGGGAGAATCACAACCCCAAAATGGCAGATTTTTCCTTTGAAATGCTTCCACGGTGTGTTGCACAGACATGTCAAGGGCCCAGAACAGCAAACGGCTGAACAATTTGGTGCTTGGGTAGCCTGGGAGAACATGAGTATCTTCACATCCATCACACTGTTTGCTTACAAGTCCATGGGGTAGCATGCTGGCTGTTTAGAGAGACTGAAAAACCTGGGGAGTCACTATATGATACACGCAGATCTGATAAAAGGATAGCGTTTGGCTTTGGAGCAGTTGCCTGTTACTGTTATAGGGCCAGATCCAGCTTTGGAGAGGAGGCTGCGTATCCCTGTGGCTGCAGGGAGACCAGATGCACTACCCCGTGCGTGGGGATAGAGGTCCTTTGTTGTCCTCAGGACAAACCTGTGTCTGTGGGTGCTGAAAGACGCCTTCCTGACTTGCTAGGCAAGGGGGTGGTGTTTTCCCCGACTGCTGATGAAGAGCATAGGCAGACTGGGGAAGGTTGGCATGCACTGGGGTGCGCGGCTTTCCTGGAGAACCATGCTGCAGCTTGGGCTGAGGTTAAAGCCTGCTGCTGGATTTTAGTATTATGTCTTCCACGCGCCATGAAGTTTTGTGGCACTCCTTTTCTTACCTGCTTGTCCCTCTGCTTACCTTTTTTATTGCCAAGACAGTCTCTTTCTTGCTTGGTAAGAGGCCTTAAGAGCCACAGAGAAACGAGGTGGGGAGAGGGATGACAGTATAGGGGACAGAGAACACAAATTTGTGCTTGGTCAGGCTATAGTTCTGCAGCTTCTGAGATTCCTTGTTTGTTCAAGCAGTCTAGGATTTGCTTGTGTGTAAATCTACCTTTGCCCAACCTGTGGAGTATAAGTGACTTTCCTGTAAGAACTTATTCTTGCTCCAGTCGCATTTTTTCTCGTTACAGTCCTTTTTCTTCCCTTTCTCCAGCCTCCCCTTGGGTCTCTCCTTCCTTGCCTGCATTTCAATTCAAAGCCCTGTTGGAGTTTTCCATTCTCTTCAAGGGCTGAGTCACTGACTTTTGTCAGCCTCCCACCATGGATGGCAAAGGGGAGGGGGAAGAGAAAGAAGAAACAGAGAGAAATTGCTTCAACATCAGCCAAAAGTTGCATAAAAAGGCCCAAATGTTATGGCATCTGAAATAAACTCAAGCACAAGCAAGCTCTGCCAAATCTCCCTTGAAATGCTGGAAATCTGGAAGTGTTCAGCACAGCCGAAGAGCAACTTTCTAGCCTAAATGTCAGTGGAGGGGTCGGGGCACATATCCTTCTTGCAGGTGGGATTTCCATGGTCTCAGTCCTTTCCAGGAACAGCCAGGCTCTGCATCCCTTCCCTGTTGTGAGGGCGTTTGCTCAGCAGAGAGGTGATGCCATGACTCCTGCCACAGTTTGGTGGCCTGATAGCCAACGTGCGTTAGAGCTTGAGTTAATCTCCCGATGAACACATGGCGGAGCAGCGCAAAGGATGGTTGCTCACCTAACTTCCAGCTCAGGTCCTGCCGCTGGCACTCTGCTGGAGCCAAGGGCAAGAAAGGGTTGGGTCTGCTGCTACATCCTAGTGCCGTCTTCAGCCTTGATCATGCGAAGACCGAGCTTTGGACTATGACTTTCACAGGGTCCTCCCAACCTGTGCTCAGGTTGCCAGGCATGCAATACAAATATATCCCCTATACAAATTATCCACTACATCTTTTTTCCCCCACATTTTCGTGGCAACTGATCTTGTTTTCAATTACTGAGAAATCTACCAATTCTAATTAATCTGTCTGGGTGACAGCAAGTTCCCCCATGTTAAAATCTGACTCCTTTTTCTAATAGAAAGCCCTGGGCTCATCATGGCATCCAGAGTCCCAGAGCCCTTCTGCTGGCCATGGGCAGCTCTTGCACCTCACTGAGCATCTCAGTCATGGGTGCAAGGAGTGCTTAGACTTTGAAATCTCCATCTGCAGAACATTTGAAACTCCTGCAGCCAGGCCATTGATTTCCCTGTTCAAGTGGAAATGATGGAGCAAAAATCCTTCTTCTTCTGTCTCTACAGTGAAAAGACACACCTCTCCCAGGTCTTTGCCTGGAGAAAGAAGGGTTGAGAGTTGCTCCACAAGGACATATGGGCTAGATTTTGTCCCTGCCCTCGGTTATCTTCTGGAAAAGCCTGTTTTTCTCCACTGACCACATGAGTAGTAATCTTCTCACCATCACGCCTCCTACATTAGGCACCAACCCTCTCTGCACCCACCACCTTGCAATGTCTTTTCAAGGCCCTGTGACAGATCTTGCAAGGTTTGCTCTCATGGCACTTGGCTCTGAAAGCCTGCAGAGTAGGTGAAGGTTCATTTCGATATATGTCCACTAAAATCTACTTTTGCCATAAAAGGCTATCACTGGCAAGTCCTAGGCATTTTCTACACCTCTTGCTATAAATCTAGGTAGTTTTAACTGTATTTAGTTATTTATTTGGGTCACCAGATAATCTGTTCTGTTGGGAAAGCAGATTTTGTATTGTTTGTCATTTCAGAGACATTTTTCCATCTCTTTCATGTGCTAAATCACAAGCTCTCTAATGTTGCAATCCATTTTTCTCCATAAAAGTGTTTAATAATGATAGATTAGATTGGCCCTTCTGACAGATTAGATAGGTTTTTAGTTTTGGCCTTTGATGAAATTACAAGGGAGAGCACGAGACAAGTAGTAAAAAATGTCCTCGTAGTGAAAGGTTTGACTTCTTATCTTCATAGATTAGCACCCTGCCTCTGCAAACAGCTTCAAGAAAGCTTAATGAGTCTGTGGGGACTGGCTGTTATCGAGAATAGTTGCTCTCTGGGGACTTGAAGGGCAAGGAGCAGGCACTTTGATTTAATGAGTAAAAATATACTGTGCTGCCCACTGCAAGGGCCATTAAACAAAGGAGGCCATGGGCTTTCTTACTGCTGCACATACATTGTCTTCTCCCTCTGTCTCTCATATACACTTATTCTAAAACATTTTGAGAAATCCCAGAACAGTCAGTGTAACCAGGACAGGTAAAACCTGATGGTTTAAGTACTCGGTTCTGTCCATGGCTGGGTCCAGCTGGCCAGGAAAGGGATGACAAGACCTGAAGTCTGGGACAGGACACGCATTGGCAAATCCTGTCCGATTTCCATCTAATAAAGACAAGTCTGTGGACAATACATGTCCATCTGCACCTTTCCCATGATACATATTCATGGCAGACCAACATGGTGTTCTCTGGCTGTCTCCACGAGCTCGGTAGAAATTTCAGAAGCTGGGAGATGAACACACCCAAGTGCACTCTACTGTTGCACCCATGCCTGTGACAAGCTGTGCTCCACAGCTGTCACTAGTATGAAGGAGACTGGGCACCAGAAGGGTACACAAGCGGATGGGAAAGATGGAAACCAAAGCCCATAATGTCCTTTCAGTTGCAAATGTGTTGGAAGGGCCTTAGAGAAAAATTTCTTGCAGAGAGCCTATGATACAGAAAATATCTTCCAAGAATGATGCAGGTCAGGTGTTTCCAGGAGGAGCAGGGATGCATCGAGCTTTTAGAAGTCGCGGGTGAGGCACCATCCAGAGCAGTGCATATAATTTTGGTCAGTCATGTTCAAAGACATGTAGCTGAAATGGATGCATAGGAAGGCTGCATGATGGCGAGGCAATGGGGAGTCTGTCAGAGAAGAAGCTAAACCACCTTGTTTAGTCTGGCAAAGATGAAGGGTGAGAGGGTGGTCTCTATAAATACACATTTGCAATGTAAGGCGCTGTATTTTTTTTCATTAGATTGTCTTTATAAATGGGAAACCTGATTTTGTTTTTTGAAAAATAAATGCACTAGAGTTCATAGTCATTTCCATATTTCAGAATCTTGAAATTGCTCTGTTTTACAGAAAATTTCAAGTGTTCCCACTTCACTTTTACCTTATTTTCCAGAGGGCTGACTTCACAGCTAGCAGGAGGTGGTGGAGGGACTGGAGAGGTGGGTCCTGCCAAGGAGGACCTCTTCCCATAGGAGCTGTGTGGGAAGACACACGATCTCCAGGTGCAGCCTATGTATCTCGCACTTCATGATTGTGCGTGCTCCTTGACAGCCACGTGGCTGAGTGAGCCCATCTCCCTGAGGCCAAAATCCCTGAGGCAGCCTCAGCCCAGCAGACAAGGGGCTGGATGTTTGGTCACTTGTGGGAATCTGGCTGTTTCCAGGCCAAAGGAGGACGTTATCCTCCTGTGTGGACTTTTCTGATCCTCAGATCTGCCCACTGCTTCCTCCTGCAGCAAAAGCATTGCAGGGAATATCTTACGGCAGTTCCACCACAGACTATTGCTTTTATTTTTAATTAACTCAGAATGTTTTCTTTTCAACGAATCGAAGCCAAACGGATGTCCTGGGCCTTTGCATTGTGGCTCAGTGCCTTAAGGAAAGGCTCTGTCTCGGAGGGGCTGTAGGACTCTCTTCCCTATAGGGGACGGGCCTGGTTTTCATCTGGCTGTGTGGTGCGGTGCCCTGTAGAAGTGCCATAGCCTCCGGGACCTTATATAGGGTCAAGCTGGGCACAGAGCTGCAAAGCCCACAGGGGAACTTTATAGGGGAGCGCTGGGATGTCAAAAGGACACTCACAAAGCACAGTAGGTGATTTTGCTGAGCAAGGACACCACCTCCCCAGCTCAGCAATACCAGCGTTTCCTTTTTCTTTTGACCAAAAGAAAGAAAAGATCAGTGTGAAGCATGTGCAGATTTCTGAAGCCGTTCTTGCCCTGCAGCTCCCACCCATGGAAACGCTGATGGGGTGTCAAGGCAGCATCGTTTCCCATGAGGGAAAAGGAAACATGCCCTGCTGCAGCCGAACCATTGCACCTCCTCAGGAAAGGCAAATCCATCTGTCTGCACAGAAGTACCTCTTTTTTTTGGAGGCGGCTGCTGTGCTGTGTCCCTGATCCTGATTCCAGCAAAACAACTAGCCGGTTGATTAGCCAGTTGGTGAAAAAGTAGCTTAACACCATCACCAAGTCCTTCTCCTCTGAAACAAATCAGCCTCTGGATTGCAGGCTCTGTTTCATGCCCCGGCAGCAGCCCTCGTGATGTGCGAGCGCTTCAGAGAAACCGGGTTGCGAGGCGGGATCCCTCGTGCTCCTGGATTATTTAGAAAAGGCTTCAAACTTTCCAAACGCAATGATTTCCCTGCAATTTTTTCAAATAAGCAATTTATTTTAGAAATAGCACCTCAGCCTCAGGGAACTGTTATCTACACAACTGTTTTTTATTAACCGCAGAGCAGGAATCCTAGGGGGCAAACCCAAGAACTTTCAGAAGATTGTAATACACCGCTAATTTGTACTTATTTATTTATTTTACAAAAGGCGTGACAACTGAAAGGCTACCCAAGGACTGTTTTAACCTCCTTGCCATACTCTGGGTGTTGTTTGTATTCTGGGGAAATCACTTGAAATTTCTGCGCCGTCTTCTCATACAAAGGATATGTTATTAACATGCATATTCTTTGGCAGCAGTTCCACGTGTTTTTCGAACCAGGAAGGCATTTTTTATCTTGCTTGCATTTGAAAGGTGGAAAAGCTGTTTTTCCATTAGGGCAGATCATCAAGGGAAATACTCCAGGCTGGAAGAAATCAGTCACGGGAGTGTCAATTCAGCTGTACAGGGCCCCAGAGGAAAGCTTGGAGGAGTTTGGCTCTGTCTGGACTTTATCTAACATGGCAAACTGTCCAGGACTGATGGCTTTTTGGTGTGGAGGGTGATATACAGGGAGCCTGTGAGGACCCGTGGTACCTGGTGCAAGGCGAGGTTGGTGCAACTGGGCTTGGCACAGAGAAAAAGAGTAAAGAGCCGGCCGTGCTGCTGAGAACTTTTCACTCGTGACATGTGCTGGCCAAGCCAGGCAGCGTGAGCCCGGCTCCTCCCGGGCTGCATGAGGTGCTTTTGGCAAAGGAAGGGGATCAGTTCCCCTGTCACCTGTAGCCCAGGACTGAAGGCTTTAGCTCACGCTGTTTGGGTTAATCTGAATTAATTCAGCTGCTTTCTCTGGACACAAGTCCGTGGGCTTTTCCGCCACAGCAGGAGGACAAGTGAGGGTGGAGGAGCCATTTTCACCAGCATGGCTGGATTCAGAAGGAAATTTCTGTCCACAGGACGGGTTTGGAGCAGAGACGTGGCAGTGAGGTTTCCCGGCATGGCCGGGCACAACTCCTGCAGGCACCGCGGGGAGGGCTCTGGCAGGGCTCTGCCTCCCCTGCGCTGCTGGACAGCCCCAGCCCCCCCCCCCATCTTCTGGCCTAAAAACTGGTGCAGTTGTTTCACTGTTTTCTTTGTGCCTGTAACAAACACGCCTGATTGATTGATAACGTCTCACTTCGGTTTTACCAAAACCGTTTGTTGGGAGTGATCTTGTAAATCATCTTGTACTGCCGACCTCATTTGCAGCCAACAAAATTAATGTCCCTGGCTGGCTCCGTTTCTTTCCCTGCAGAAAGGGCACAGGTGAGAAGGGAAGGTGGCAGCGAACAGCTAAAATTGGGTGTCCTGGCAGACCCGTTGGAGATGTGTCCCAGTTTTGTCACGGCGTGCAGCCAGTGCCCTCTAGTGCTGCTGCCTTTGGACATCGCTGGAAATATTAGAGAGAAAACCGGCGAGAGCAAAGCTCCGGTCTGAGCTGGCTTGGTGGAACAGACAGACGGACATAAATCCCTGAGCCACTGTGACAGCACCCTGGGCATGGGGTGGCCGTGGTTGCTCTTCTCCCTGGAGGAGCTGCGTTGGCGGTAGCCACGGTGGCCAGCAGTGAGGAGAAACTGGAGCCACTGTGCAGAGGGGAGACACAGAGGAAAAGCTGTTCAAAACTAGGATTCCCCCTTGAAGTCACAGGAAGAACTGGAATGTGGAGATGACGGGTGGGGGCTCTGCAGGGATGTCCTCTCCCGGTGGTGCCTCCTATCCCCGGGGTGGTGGCTGGGATCCCTGCGAGCTCGTGGCGTATTCGTGTTGGGAACCTCCCATACAACTGTCACACTCTGCTGCCACTACATCAGCGCGGTTCAACCAACAGGTGATGCGTGACACGCGCAGTTGAACTCCTGATGAAACAAATGCCATTGGCATAGATGGGGAGAAAATCTCAATCTGTTTTGAATTAAGAAAACAGCAATGTTAATTCAGATTAGGGACTTCTTTCGTATCTCTTTTCTTTCTCTTTTTCCCTCTAAGAAACGTTTTGTATTGTCTTGCAAGTGCTAGACATTTTATTGCTTCATTTTAATTTCTTGATTGCACTTTGCTCTTGGCTCCTGGCTTAAATCAGCTCTGCTTTCGAGAAGGGAAAAATGCTTTTTTCTGGATATATGTGTGTTTAATGAAAAAAAAAAGCCAAAAAACTCCATCCTACCTCTGGTTTGAAGGAAATTTTCATCAGTACCCTTGGGAGCAGGCGAAAAGCTTTTCTATTAAAACACAATGAGAGAGGAAATTTGATCCATATGATTCACGGCACAGCCTCTTCCTTCTTATTTCTGGCAGCATCCTCAGAGGATGCCTTTTATCTTCATATCGTCTTGCCTGACACTAGCCACAACCCATGCATCGCTCTCAACACACTTGAGCACAATCTTGTTGCTGAAAATGGCTTCCTTTTCTCAGCAAGGAAGATGTCATTTATTACTTCTACCCCATTAGTCTCTGGGGACTGAGCAGAGAGCAGGTTTCTTTTGTGTTACTCGTTGTAAATACGCAGAATTTAAAAATTGCCCACTATTTATTACAGATGTAGACAAATGGCAATGGGCCAGCAGTCTCTGAGGGCAGAATCGGGGCGAGGTGAGGTCCCAGCAGCAAAGCTGTGCCATGGAGAAACTGCCTCTTCTCTGCCCATCATAGCTACTGGTAACATAGAGGCCATAGCTCCAGCAAATGGCCCCTCCACCCATGCCTATGCACGTTGATACAGCCAATTGCAGTGCCAGCAGTGAGATGTCACCGGTGGGGCTGGTAGGCCCCAGAGATGTTCTTCTTGGAAAAGTCATGTTCTGAAAAGCGCCCAAATTCTTCTGAATTAGCACAAGCTCAATAGTCAAGTTTTTTTTCTTCAAGTTCCAACTGACTAAATTTCCTCCATTGAGACATCCTTTTTCGGAAACCAAGAGGACTAGACGATTCTTTGGTTGACACATAAATATCCTGACCTGATATAGGAAGAACAAAAATCAGAGTACCTCTCCCTGTGACACAGTGAAAATCTGCGGGCTAGTGCTTTGTGACTTCTGGCTGCAACTGATACTCTGACACTTGATCCCCAGCATGGATGGTTCCTCATTAGCACAGGAGTTTTAAGAGAGGCTCATCCCCATGCCAGCATCTTCCTTACACAGCCAGAAAGTAACCCTCCTTCCTTTTAGTGAGCCTAAGTTCTAAGTTAAGACTCATTTTTCCCTAAATGATATTTCACTGCTACAGTAAATGATCAATTTCTGCTACTTGTAGCCAAGGTCAGGTGTGAGAGAATAATAGTCTCCTACTCTAGCCTTGCACGCCCTGTAGAAATGATTTATTGCATTTCTAAAAGAGGATGCTTGACATTTTGAAAATGCAATGTAGTCCAACAGTAATTAAGCAAAAAGTAGACCACTGAACAATTGATTGCCACTGTCAGCAAAGCCTGATTAACTCAGATGCTTGAAGAACTGTTTCTGCCACCTCTGAATTAAAGGTTAGTAATTAAATTTATGGGCCATGGCCACTGTCTCTGGATGGTACTTCACTTATAAAGGTCCCAATGAAGAATAATCAGATGCAAAAAATGCAGGTTGTTAACTCAAATGTTTTTTATTGAGAGACAGAGTGAAGAGTTCCTGAGGACGGTGCCAGCCCTCACACAGCATGATGCAGTGGTACCAGCCATTGGGCAACCTGCCTGAGGTGGCCAGCAAAGGCACATCTGGGAGGACCGATGTCCCAATGGAATGATCTGTGAAGCAGGAGGTTGGCTTGAACAGGAATTTTAATTTGAAGGGATCAGCATTAGTAACTTTTCTCCCACTTGGAGCCTTCAGGATGGGGTTCCTGATCCACCAGCCCAACTGCTCAATGTTAAGCTTGATGCAGAAGTCACTGGTTGAGTTATCCAGGTGATGGCAGAAGCCAGAGGGTGATCACAGGGGCCCTTCTGCAATGCAAGCTGGTTATCGTCACAGCTGGTAACAAGGAGTTTATTTTGGGGCCCATCTGGCCAATGTGCAAAACAGATGACACACAGCAGCTGCCATGAAAAATTGCTGAACTGTAAAGACAAGGGTCATCTCAAGGCCTCACGTTTCAGGATGAGCAACATGAAGGGTTCACGGAAATTTTCCTTCCTTTCAAAGACCCAAATTTAGGGCTAAAGTGTTTAGGGCTTCAGGCCACGCTTTGGGTTGCGGCTTCCTCATCTGGGACCCCCTGTCCCAGGGTAGCCAAAAGGCAGAGTTTGTACCTGACCACTGGACTTTACTGGTAAGTGACAAAAATTTCTGTGAAACAACATTTTGGCGTTTCTTGAAGCCATCCTTTTTGTACTAGATTAGTGAAAGCTGTGCCTTCACCATGCAGGTTTATTATATGCCTGTTGAGGTTAAGCCTTCCTATTTGAATAAAGATGATATAACTGTGGTTGACAAATACTCTTATGCACCTTTGATTTCCCTCCATCACCCCTCACTGCTGGAGCCTGGCGCTCTCTTGTGGTCCAACACACTGAGACTTGGTCACTAAAACCAGGAGTCTGTGAACAGTTCAGCGCAGTGAAAATCAAAGAATAAACTCACTTACATGTGGACGTCAACAGGATGAGCTCATGGCGCAAATCCGCTGTTGGCAATAGAGAGCAAAATGCTCTTGCAGAGCTGGTTGCTCGGCGGGGCTAGAGGGCTCTGTGCTGGAGGAGAAGGAGGGTGCTCCAGCCGTGCTGGTGGTGCTGCTGAGCCACGCCAGTGTGCGAGGTCATGAAGGTTCTCCACCTGCCCCAGCACAATGCAGGGCACCTCAGGGACATCCCATGCACATGACTATCTGGGGATGGGAGACACAGACAACAACTAAGACTGTTTGCACGTTTAAGTGCAGATATGTAAATCCTGTCTTTTCGGGCACTCCAAGAAGCCTACATGAGCAGCAAAAACTACAGCAAAGCACCTGGTGGGCACCATCTGAACCTGGCTTGTGCCCAAACCAGCCACCCTCCTGCTACCCTCCATCTGCGTAGCATTGCAGAAACTGATTGTTTAAGGAGGTTTTGGGAGAGGCCTGAAGTTTTGTTCCTGAGCAGAAGTTAACAGGTGTTATTTGATTGCTTTGACAGTCTCGACCATAATTTTTGTAGGTTTTTTTTTCCACCGCTGGGCTGTCATTCTTCATTAAAGCAACTTGAATTTAATTGCAAGGCTACGTCGGACTCCTGCGGAAGGGCTTTTTAGTTTCATTATGACATTACAAAAAAATAGTTTTTAAAAAAAGCGTAATAATTTCTGCAATCTGCCATCCTCTTTGGTCTAACTCAGCCATAACAAACTAAATAAGAGTACAAAAGCACTGCTTCTATGAAGACCCAGCTCTGCTAGTTGCACGTTTAAGATTTCTGCAGCCTTTTCCCCGCTTCCGGCCAGTCTGGACAGATACATTTAAAATCCTTGCAATTCACTGACAGCAAATGACTCCTAGTTTCAGGAGCTGGAAGAGCACAGCATGATCGAGATCGTGCTGCACCTTCACTGCTATTTTCCCTTGGGAACGCAGACCTGCAAGCCCTCCTGTGCATTCAAATGACGTTTCCACCATGCACCGACTGTTTCTCAGTGTGATTAAGGTTCACACTCCTTTGCTGGTGCAAACACATGGTATTTAAGCACGCCCGTTGCCACCAGGTTTGCTCTAGCATGAGTCACCTCTCCTGCTAATTGCATCTCTGTGGCTAACAGTGCAGTTTCTCAGCATGGCTGCCAGCAGCTGAGGCATGAAGCACTTACGCTGTTCGTGGGATTTGGGCTGTGTTTGCCTGGTGGCACTGGAAATACCAGTTATTTGTGAAAGAGCTGAGCCCATTCCCACGTGAGTAGGTCTTTGCTGAATATTCGTATCTGGTCAAAAATCCAGAGTGGCCAGAACTGTAACTCTGTATTTCAAATGGGAGAGGAGCATTAAAATCCTGTCCAGAACCCAAGTACTACTTCCTATGCATCTAAACAGCAGACCTACTTAATGGGTTGTTCTTGGATCCAAAAGTGCAGAAATCTCATGGAATTTTTGAAGATTTTGGGTTAAATTTATTAGGGTGTTTGGAATCGCATACTGTTGGCTTTTCAACGTTGTCCTTGGGCTCTTCCTAACTGAAACCTGCACTAAACTCATCTTTCCTCTGCATCTAAGCAAGAGGCTGAACCAGTCTTCATTTTAAAAAATGGTGTTTTATTGAAAGGAACAGAAAAGAGACAAGAAGAGTTGCCACCATTAACTGAACATGGGATGGCTGGCTGCGCCCTAGTAAGTTTAAGGGGTAAGGATGGTTACTATATGAGCAGTTAGAATAGTAAATATTCCTTAAAGTTTCTTTCTTTTTAAAATATATTTGGCATTGAGGCCCATAATGTGAAGTGACACGTCCTGAATCGGGAGGTTCTCAGCTGTGGTCCACAGGCTGGTTGTGGTCCATCTTATGGGACCTCTGGGACCGCTCTGCCTGGTGGTATTGCTGGAGGAGCTCAATGACGAGCACACACGGCGCTCATGTCACTCCACAAGAACATGAAAGTGTCCCCATGGGCCAGACTGGGGTGGCTGGGGACATGTGGCTGGGGCAGCAACATTCACTCAGGCAGCCTGAATGGGATAAATAGGCAGCAATTCATATTTCCATGGCTTCGCACACATCCGCACAGCCATACTGAAAGGAGAAGAAAGAGTTATTTATGATGTGTTCTGAAATATAAATTATATCAAAGTCAAAGCTCAAGGTAATTGCTGCTGAAGTAGATCCAAAGGTTGGCATTATGATTAAATAGAGCTGCTGCCTTTTAGGGAAAATCTAGTTACAGACAAACAACATGGAGGTCAGCAACAAAATATAATTCAATTCTTAGCTATGAATTAATGAATGTGTTTTAGATTAATTGAAATACATAAAGAGACTTTGTGTTGCAGAAATATTCATTAGGAAGGTTACCAGATTATTCCTCTGGCAGGGGTTCAGCTTTCTGTGCTCCTCCAGGTGAACCCGCTTCTCACAAAGCACGAGGAATGTGCCAGCTTTCCTTACAAAATGCATCTGTTTTGGTTCTCTGATGCTCTCCCTCCTTTCCAGCTGACCCGTACGATGCGTGTGGCTGCCCTGACCATGCTTGGAATGGAATGTTTGTGGTGTACAACAGCAGGATGAGAGACTGAGGGCTGTTTGAGCTCAGCTTGACATGGTAGCAATGAGATAGTGGTGAATTGGAACAAAAAAAAAAAAAAAGCTGAAAATACCATCCATGGACCAGGCGATATCTTTCCATCTTCTGCTCCGGCAGCGTGGCCTCTCTGCAGGAGAGCACAAGCTTCAGTGGGGCTTAAGTTTGTCCTTGAATGTTTTCTAGAATAATGAAGCTCTTCCCAACTGGTGCTTATGAGTGTGTGTGCTGAAAATCTTTTATTTTTGAGGTTATTTGGAACCTCTTCCATGTGATGATAGTCTCTGGCAGCCTTCCTAATTGTGCAAGGAAAAGAGCTGATACAGCCAAGGGGACCAGCCAGGGGAGGAAAATAAAACACTTTCAGTGGTCACAAGAGGAGATGGAGTGGGGACAAGTCACACCAGTAGGTATACAGCCCTGCCAAGGGGTGCTGAGCCCCAGACCTGCCTCCAGGAATGGTCTTGGAGCAGGAAGGGCCCCTCGACCCACCACCCCTTCCCCAGAAGGAGCTGGGGCCACGAGGACTGTGCTGGCAGGACATGAAAGCAGCTCCGACACTGCCTTGGCTTCGCTGTCCCTGTCATGGTGGTGGAGGAGGGAGGGATGGCCAGGCCAGAAGGCCACCCGCTTCCTTCCACCTCCTGTGAACTTCATTTGCTGCTTCTCAGTGCTGGAAGGATTCATGATGTGCCTCTACGGGGGCAGAAGACTGCACTTGAAATAAGGTGGGCACATCACTCTGTCCTCTCTCAGAGCTTCTATGGCTTTGTATTGCAAACCAAACCACAGAGAGTGTATAGGGCATGGGTAGAAGAGCAGACAGCACCTCCCTAGAGAGAAATATTCACATATTTAGAGCTATCTCAGCTCATTCCCCCAAAATAAACTGCTCTGAGCTTGCTGCCACCAGCTGCAGAGCTGCTGCTAATGGAGATGGGCTGTCTGCACCCAGCCCGCGGTACCTGCTCCTGGTGTGCATGAGGAATTTTGGGGGTGGCTCTGGGGGTTTGGTTAACTGGAGGGAGCTGCAGCTTCCTTCCCCCCACCCAGACCTGCAGGGAGATGCTAAAAGGGGAGGTGTGGGGGTCTGTGGCTGTCCTGCCCCCACCAGGTCCCTGCACACTGACTGCACTGCTGCTCTCATGGCAGAGCAAGGGAGGCAGCAAGGGAGGCAGCATGGGCCTGCAGGTTCATCTCCTGTGGTTCGTCTGGAGTAGATCAGAGTGAGTGGATTAGGAAGCGCTCACAGGCGGTAACTGCAGGGCCAGCCCAGCTCCCAGAGATGCAGGTGCAGCAGAGTGGGCTCCTGCCTGGACAGCCCCAGCCTCTGGGTGGCGGGGACTGCTGTCTTCCCAGACCTGGGCATCCTGACAGACTTCTTCACATCAACCTCTGAGTGCTCAAATTCTCCTGCTTGCTCTTTTCACTCCTCCAATGGAAGTGGTACGAGAGGCGAAGGTGCTCTGGCACCCTTCCTCATGGTTCCTTCTCGTTCAGCAGCACAAGAACAGCAGATTTCATTTCCTCCAGTCCCCAAATAAGTGAGACTTATTGTCAACTTAAGACACTTCTGAGAAATCCAAAGTTAGAAATCCTTCGCTTCCTATTTCTCACCCTGGGGAAATGGCATTCGCCTTTCTCTTTGTTTCCCCATCAGCTCCTTCCACTGCATTCGCAGCAATGACAGCCAGTCTCCCTCAGCTGTAATCTGGTGTTGGAGCGACTTTCACTTTTTAACTCAAGTACAAGATGTCTGAGCAATTTACTCTTTGATTTCAGATCAGCTGCTCTTGACAGAAGTGCTTTGCTTTTGCTGTGCTCCTTGGTTTGTAAAATGTTGGTGGCTGAGGCTACGTGTATGTGTATTATTTGAACATCTGGGGTTTTATGACTTGGCATCCTGCTTTCTAATTAACAGCAATGTAACACAGCCTGTGCAGGAACTTCCAACGAGGGCAACTACTGACCACAACAGCCACCACCCGCTCTTTCTTGTGACATTGCTCGTAGCCCCCAAAGCCTGCTTCCAACTCCACCTACCTACTGACATGAAACACTTTGCTCCGTGTCCTAAACATAGCTTGGTCGATTGCTTCTTCAGTGCAATGCTGCTTTCTGCTTTTGGGGGGCTCTGGTTTTGTTTTGGTTGGTTGGGTTTTTTAAGGAGAACAACTTTTTTCTTTTCCTGTGGCTTTACATCGCTGGTTTCAGAAAGCTGCCCTAGCCCTGCACAGCTTTACCCTTCCCAGCCTTCTGCTCCAGATGGTTTTGCTTTCCGGCGACACCAAGATCTTTGGTCATAGAGGCCAGCAAGTAATAATTCATAAGCCTTTTTTGCTTTCTTTTACCTCACAGTGAGAAAGAGGGTGGAAATGCATTTATTATGGATGTGTTTTAGCCATTAAACTTGAACTTTGCTTCCAAGCTCTGCAGTAATTTCTTATCTCTTAAGTTTCTCTCTTTGCTTGTGGTGGGGAATCAGCTGCAGTAGTTTAGGACACTCAGGATGTGGCTTCCTTTGCCCTCGTGCATGCCCAGGTCTCTGGGAGTGGGTGGAGACCCTTCCAGACTCAAAAAAGATGATTTCCAGTGATCACCAACTCAGTCCTGGGATTTCTGGAAGGCTCTCACTTGGCTGGGTTTTTCCAGGCACCATTTACACCATCCCTGGGGTCCTCGTACAGAGTTCACAGGATGAAACCTCCTGCCCTGGGGTAAAGAAGCAGGTGGAATAAGGCATGCGTTTCTTTCTTGTGTGGCAGCTCTGATAGCTGGAGTTTGAGAACAAGATTCATCGCCAGCATGAAATTCTATAGCTCAAATGAATTCAGATAATATCTGCTTGAAATGAGATGCTACGAGTTTCCAAGCAGGAGGAAAAGCACCTGAAGTTGCTCGGCTGAAGTCTTTCTTTACCAGAAGATTTCCTTTCCTAACCTAAATGCCGCGATAGCATTTGAGCTGTGCACCTGCTCCCAGCAGAAGCATTTCACTCCACTTCCTAAACAATAATTTAATATTCTGGCAGCCCTCAGGATTAAGTGTGCATGTGTTCCTGTTATCAGCATGTATCTACTACCCATTACCTAAATATGTCACAGGGTCAACATGGTATTTGTAACCCTGTCCTGTAACGGGCCCCACACTGGAAGGAAGGGCCTGCGTTGATAGTGTTGCACTGATGGCTGAACTAGATGCTTGATTCAAACTGAAGTTTATTAAAAGACTCCCATAATTTTGAAGGATTTGGGACTAGACCCATACCAAGCAATAGAAGAAATCTATAACTAAAGCTCAAACCACAGTGAGGGGAAACACCAAGAGTGTGAATATTTGAAATAAGCAGCACACCGTAATAGGTTCAGGAAACAGATGTTTTGGGCTCATGGAGAGTCTTCCAAAGCTGTAAAATTAATTGAACCAGGACCGATGCTGGTGACTCCAAAGAACAGATGCAGCAGAGAAATCTTGGCTACTTAGCTGTCACTATAAAACTCCATCCCAGTATTTCTTCCCATTCCCACTCCTCTCTGGAGGGCCATCCTCTGGTGTCACCATGTCCCCCTTACAGCATGGAGGCCACCCTTACCCTTAATGAGCATTGGATGTTGAGGATCTTGCGAGTCAATTAACTGGGAGGTACAGAGGGAAGCAGAAAGACAGTCCAATGGAGAACATGTCTCACCGACAACCAAATCATTCCCGAAGTGTTTTGTGCTTTTCTCTCCAAGGGCACTTGGCACCAGAAGACCCTGGGTGAGATTTTCACTTTCACTGCTGGCAGCCCTAGCAGGACTGCACACTTAAGTTTTATAGCCTGGTTCCTCCATGTTTCCTGGATAAATTTTTATCTTGGATGATAACCAGTCGAGTGGGTAGGAAAGGCTGAAGCAGCTGCTGGTCCAGGGAGCACACCTGGATCTCCGATCAGCTGCCAGCTCCCCCTAGACCAGGCCATGCTGACGCCTTGGTGCATTCCCTAAAGGACATCTTCCACCGACTCTGGTAGCAGCCTCTGGTAGGACGGGACGATCCCTCTCATTTCTGCAGCTTGAAACTGCCAAATGCTTATTTTCATTAAGTACCATAGTTTTATTGCCAGATTTGTAGATTGTGGGCTCTGTGTGTGTGTTCACTGACCTCTCCTGGCCAGACCCAGGATGCTCGGCTGGGCTGCACCAGGCATCTGGCGGCCGGCTGGAAACCAGGTACTCCTGAACACCTGCCGGGGAAGCATTCCCACTGGCAAGCAGCAATAGGTCTTAACTTCCAGTTAAAAGGCAAAAAAAAAAAGAGGCAAGGCAGCCCTTTGGGGAAAGATCTTCAGTGATATCTTTAATTAACAAACTAAATGTGTCTGTGATAGAGAGTAGACCATGCAGCGTAGGCATGCATGTGGTAATGGTAAATGGTAATGGTAAATACCGTGTGGTATTTATTGCCGTAATAAATCACAGTATAGGATCCCAGACAAGGGAGACTTGGAAGCATCCAGAAATCCATCTGAATCCCGCAGTTCTTACTGGGGAAAAATTACGAGTGAAACTAAGGGCTGCAAAATCAGGCCTATGAGGAAACTGAGCAACCTCGGAAATATTAAAAAAATAAGTGTAAGGAAGAAAGGAGACAATCCAAGAGGTTATCACATGTACTGAGGAGGGCATCTTCTGCCGCAGGAATCTGGTAGATCTCGGCTGAACTGTGTGGGGCCTTTTGTAGAAACCTGCATAAAAATTACCATCACTGGGAAGTTTGTACTGAGAGTTCAATTTCCTGACAAGATAAAAACCAAGTCTCAATTTTTTTACAGATTCCCACAAATTCCTCTAGTTATTTATGAAACCACCTCAAAATACCTCATTCAGCTGGTATTTCTGGGCTGAACGTCTCAACACCTGCCACCTTGCAGTCAGGGTACCTCTGCTGCGAGCTCACATTTGCTTTCAGGAGGGGGCCGAAGACGAAGCGATGCCTCTCAGGCAGCTCTGCAGCAGCCCCTGGGCTGCAGCTCCCTTGCAGACAAGTGCTCTGGGCCAAACAGATCCAACCCTCCCTTCTCACCCTGTTTTCCTCCTGTTTTTTTTGCTCTTCCTGGAAAACAAGGAGGATCAGCTAAGCCTATAGCGTAAATATTATAATTAATTGGTGGTTTTTGATTTTTTTATATGCCTTCTGCTACTATGCTAAAAGTGAGGGGTTTTTTTCTGTGAGAAAGACTTTGTTTGCCTGAATCAGGTTTTTCCCACCCCTGCATAAACACTGCCTGAAAAATTGCATCGCAAAACTTGTAGCATTGGGCTTTTAGAAAGAGAGGCGGAACGGCTTGAAACTTCATATAGCTCTGCAGCGAGGAGAGCGTGGCTTTCATCTGACAGGCTGTTTAAGGATGGTTTGCCCTCTCTCTCCCTTTACATGCTGGGAGTTAACTTCTTCCATAAGTGTCCAGCATAAATTCTTTTAATGCAAATTTCCTTGTCAAAAGTACAAACAGATATCTGATCAAAGGTCAGCTCTCCTTTGTGTTCCTGTTTGATACAGAAATTTCTATTTCATCTCTGACTGTCATGGTCAGTTAAGGGAACTGTAGCCTGATGGGAAATTACTTATGCATTTCATGTCCTCTCTCCAGCGAGGCTTATTTCCCCCCTTTCATATCTTATGGGTGTTTTAATTTGAATATATTCTCATTTTTTAATGGAATAGTTAAATTAGCTTTGAAAATGTAGTGGTATGACACTGAAAATTGTCTGCTTTTTAAACTGAAGCTCAATTTACTGCTATTTGATACCCTGGAAGCTGATCAAATAATTATTATTCCCTTAGTGCTAGCTTTATTTCATGCTTAACTTGTAGATCTTTTCCATGGGGCAGTGCCTGAAGAACAGTAATCGCAGCAAACGGAAGGTTTTGGAAAATTTTGTATTTACTTCTTGGGGTTCCCTGGCTCTGCTGGATCCAAGAGAGCATGGGGCCTCCCAGGGCTGCAGCACTGAAGCCCACTCGGCAGGCTCAGCGGGCTCAGCAGAGGGGTGAGCACTACCAGTCCCATCCTGCCCTGGCATCCGGGTCTCGGGTCCCTGACCAGGGAATGCTGCAGGGACTGGCCACACTGAGATTTAGGATGATGCAGAAAGTAGCTAGGGAATGAATGCAAAGCCCCATTTCCATCCACACTGACTCTCCCAGGAGATATTTTCTTCTTTTCTAGAAGCAGTTTCATCCTCCCCAAGCCCATCTGCCTCTTGACTTACAGTCCCTCTTGCCCCTTTAGCTTTGCACCTGAGTCCCATGATGAGATTTAACATCAGGGCACCCTTGGGAGGCAGAGGAATTTCATTTTACACCTGTGGCCCTCAGTCTAACTCTCCAGGGACGTAAAAGAGTGACTCCCATGAGGTTTTGAGGTGCTGGAGCTACGAGAATTGCTCAGAACAGCAAAGGAGGTTTTGCCAAAGCAGGGAATTGAAGACAGCTCTTCCCACACCCCTGGCCAACATTCTAACCCACATTTATCATCCTCCAGCAATTTTTTTTTGAGCTCTTCACAGTGCGTAAAGTCAAGCTCATGTCTAAGTCCTTGTAGGATTAAACCACTGCTACTGTATCCCTTCTTTTATGCCTATGCAAGTGCACAAATTTTTCTGTGTTACTACAGGGCTGACAAAACCGTGGGGACAAGTGAGGCTTGAGCACCAAAACCCAGATTATGATTCCTGTACAGCTGTCCAAACCTAGAGCCACTTTGGGGGTCCCTGCCTGTCAACAAGGTCTGAAACACAGCCCCTTTGGTGTTTCTGCTGACATGCACCATGACTGCTCCTTAAAAAAGAACTGGAGCCATAACCATATCTAGTGAGTGGGGTGGCATAATTGGATACCACTGTGCCTCTGAGAAAAGTGGCCCTAAAGCAGATCTCTGCTGCAAGAACTAAGGCGGACAACAGCCCCAACAACCGGGATGTTCTCTTGTGAAGCTGCCTGGACCGAATGCTGAGCCATGCAAAGGCTGTAACACAGGTGTGCATCACTGCTGAGTGGATTGCAAGGCCTGGGAGTGAGCAGGAAAAGCGGGCATCCAGGAGAATAACATTTAGGAAATAGCCTTAAAATTGTCTTTATCGCTATCCCTCACAAGAGATTCTGAAGCATCTCTCCCGCTGCAGTCTGTGCCCTGGATCTGTACTTGCTGGTGAATAGATTTAGCTGCTTTTAGTGCTATGCAGTCCAGCGAGCAGCTGTGGCCTTCCAACCTGTAGATAGCAAAAGGGACCATGATGTCAGTCCTTCTATTGCCATCACTTAAAAAATTGATACCTAGGCTTGTTGGCCTTATTCCCTACCAAGTATAGTCGTCTCTTGAGGGACTAGGAGGCTGCGGGCCCCCTCTCTCAGGATGTCACCTGTGTCTTGGAGCACCCAGGAACAGTGTCTGCTCAACAACTGGCCCACACTGAGAGAGACTGTGCTTCATGGTGACAAGAGGCACAAACATATCCTTTGTCACTGATCTTTCTGAAATAAATCACTCCTTCATGTACCAGGAACACTTCTACAAATCAGAAACACATCATCCCTGCTAGCCTGGCTCTTACCAGGGTTTAGCTCTCAAGGAGCACCCAAGTCTTAATGAACCCATTAGCCAGCTGGCCCCGGGGCCATGGAGGGGGGGGTCCCTGGTGCTCCCTGGGGCCTGACCCCTTCCCCCAGGCCCATACTGGTGCACAAAGGGTAACTTCCATGGAGAAATGTGCATGTGGCTCCAGGATGCAGCCCTGCAAGCTCTCACGCTGATGGCAAATGCGAAGGAGCCTTTTCCCAGATTGACACTGTTCATTTTGTTTTCCTGGGAGTTAAGTTGATGAAAATATGGACAGTGATGCATCACAGTCAGGAGAAAATTGCACAAGACATCTGGAGATGGTCACCTAATTAATACCACTAATGTCCCCAGGCTGGCTCCAAAATGATCCAGTGCTGCGGACAGTTGTGTGGGTTCTTGCAGGGAGCTGAGGCAGCGTGCTGGCACCCAGTGCTGTGTGTGGGCTCACACAGCTGGGGTGGTCCTCTGTGCCCACTGTCCCCACCAGCCAAGCACCCTGCTCAGCCCCAAATGCTATCTCGAATCCAGGTTTCTGCAGCCCCATACGGCAAATGCTGCACGAGCAGCCTGGAGTCAGCATCTCACCGGGAGGAAAGTGGGTTTGAAACTTGAACTTATCACCATAGAGAGCACGTTCTGCCACAGTGGTCAGCACGCTGGGACAAAGGAGGAGGGAGCAGGGCTGGCCCCTCAGGCTGTAAAAGTGCAAGGGGTATTTGTATGAATGCTGTATTTTAGTGAAGATGACGTGGTTACAGGGCCAGGGCTTGTAGGGCATCTAGGGGTTGGCAAACACACAAAAGATGGATCAGCAAAATGCTGAACAACAAATGGCTGTGGAAGCACAATGCTCTCTTCTAAATCATCCCCCTTCCCCAGCGAGGATGCATTTTAGCTTTAGAGGAATGTTGCCTTCTTACATAAAACTGCCTATGACCAAGGCTTGGAAGACCTAATCATGACTGAGCCGCTGCCTCCTCCTACCCGCATGGCTCCAGTTTGAGTTCCCAGAGACCTGGACGCCCCCCGCTGCTCCGTAGCTTTGCAAGCCTTCCCTTCCACGAGCGTTTCCCCTTGGCTCTGCTGGAGCAGGACCACAGCTGCTGATCCATAGCCCACACTGCCAGATTGCATCTTCTCTCAGCAAAAAGCCTTTTAAGCAATTTCTCTTCTCCTTTCTTACATCTCTTTCTGTTATCTTCGAGCACAGAAGCTGGTTCCTTTTAGATAGAGCTGGACATGAGGCGGCTCACATGTCGATGCGGAGTCCTTTGCCAGGGAAGACTTTGTCCTTCCTCAGTGTCTGGGACCTGGTCACCTCTCATATTTATCCAGCTCGAGCGAACACAACTTCTCCAGCCCGCAACGTCCCAGCTCTCCTCCATCGGGGGACAGCGACACCAGATGGCAGCAGTGGCCTTCGGATCCCAGCAGCGCTGCCGGCCCTGAGCGAAGAGGCGGGCGAGGATTTCGCTGCATCCCGCATATTTCGAGGACAGCTTCCCTCTGTGCTCTCCCGCGCCGGGGCTCCCTCAGCATCCTGCCCTTATGGGCTGTCAAAATGTAATTGCACCGAGTATCTATACGCTGTAGTTGTTTAGCATGTCAAACCCACACATAGACTTTAACTTAAAAAGTCAAGGAAGAAAATTCGTATCCTTGGTTGCTCTTTAATTAATCATTTTGTCATGGCTTTGACGGCTTTGGTCCTGCATTGACAGGTGAAAGCAAAGATAAGGATTTTTGAAGGTCACGGGGATTTTTGGGTGCCTGGTTAAAGCGATTGCTAACTCTGATTATCTGTTTTCTGAGGGGCTCCTAGCTGATCATTCAGGACTTGTGGCATCCTGCATCTTTGACCCTTGGTCTCGAGAGGCTGTGAAAGACACTGGATGGTGCTGGCTGCATCATTGCAGAGCCTCCAGCCCACTGTGCCATGGCACAAGTCCTGCCACTGCCTCTCCTGCCTGCAAAGTCCTCAGCGGGGTTAGCATTAAAACCTTGGCAGAGAGACCAAAAGCTGGACTAGGAGGCCACAGGCTGTGTCAAGAGATGGGTTTTTGGAGATGCATTCACATAGCAAACCTCCTTTGCAGGTGGGGAATATGGGGCCATGTGCAGTGCTCCCCAGGCAGAAACCGCCTCGGCCACTGCAGGCCAGGTGGGAGATGGGGTGCAGGGTGTGTGCACTATGGGAGGGGGAACTAGAAAGCAGCAAAATGGGGCAGAGGTCCTCACAGGTCAGACAAAGCTGGCTTGATTTGGCTGGCTGCATCTCAGAAGACTTTCAGGACATGTTATGAACAATACCAACATGCAGCGGGGCAAAATATTGCTTATTCCACATTTTTTCCTTAAATAAATCAATTGAAGAAAGTTACAATAATTCTCTGGGCATCCGCTTATTCTCTCACTTCAAATTATCATGTTGTAGTGCTTTAATCTTCTGATTGAGTTTTGTTTATGATGACGACCAAATATTTATTGATTTTTTTTTATTGATCTGGGGGCTGTCAATTTACCTGTTAGCCACTGGGTCGCTCCAGGAATTATTAGTGTACTAACTGCAAACAGAAAAAGAAAAAAAAAAACAACTCAGATGATTGTTCTGTGAGTTTGGGCAGAGAGCGCCAGCAAAGGGAAAGAGCAGAGCTAAATCCCGTTGGCAGGGGGAGGACCTGTTTCTGATCAACAAAAATGGAGAAAGGCTAGCGAGCGCTGCCGGCAGTCCTGTCTGTGCTGGACAGCTGCCTGGCCATGCTCATTCTGTGGATTTCTGGATGGTACTGATGCCAAATTAAAACGGCACTAAGGAACTCACATTGGCACGTTTTAAAACAGTGAGTATTTTAAGCACCCTGGCAGTGAGCGTAATTTTGTTGAACAGGTGAGATGGACATTTTAGGTTAAACAAGAGAAATAAAGAAACAGGCCAGGATTCCTGCTAATACACTGTCTTTTTCTCTCTTAGATACTAATAACTGCATTTTAACCTCTCTGTTACTCACATTGACCTGGTTTCGACACAGAAACAAATGATTTCAGTTTAATTTACGCAGGGTAGTGACCCTGCAAGTAGCAGGAGAGGAGATCTGAGTTCAGCTTTCTCTCTACCTGTGCCCAGAAGCTTGGGAAAATTCAAATTTTAAGCAAAACCTCTGGAACATGAAACCCCTTCAGAAAGGACTGGCAGTGGCTCCTACGCACTAATATCTTGAAAATCTGATTAAGCTCCCTAGATACCTTTGCCATAGAAATAAGCTACCACCTAGAGCAGAGACCCCATTATGACAGCCAGGCAGAGTGGGCTGGACCCTCCTCTCGAGCTACCAGCGCTTACAACGGGCTGTGTGACCTGAAAACCACCGGCAGCGTGTGAACAAACTTGTGGGTGCTTGCACTAGCTTTGAATAGCAATAGCATTTAGGTTTTGCAACTTGGGATGCTAAGAAGGTGCTGCAGCATATTGCCTTGTAATAACATGAAGTAAAAGCTCAGCAGAAAGTCTGTGAACCAGATAAGATTGATTAAACAATTTCTAACCAACGGGGTTGCACATAAAAATTTTATTAAAACCTCAAGTGCTAAATTTATTTCCTGGGTCTGTCACCGCTATTTTTTTTTTTTATTCAGTAGTGATAATTACTACATTAGAAATTAAATGAACCTCATATACTACATCTTTCAGACCTCCTAGGAGAGTTGTGAAAGTGATTTAGGGAAGTGAATTTGCTATTGTGCCTAATGAAGTTACAGTAATTGTCACCTATAACTTTAACTTGACTGCTATGTGTATAATTGAAGCTTTACCTTTGGTTTTTCATAACTGAGCTTCTCTGTGACTGTTTTTCTATTTTCCATCCTCTCCCAAAACCCACTGACAGAAAACAAATCATTGCATACAGCTGTGCAGTTAACAGCGTGGCTGTTGCTACCACATCGGCTTCTTCATCAACCTGATGTGTTGCAGCATCAGGTGATTTTCTTTGTGAGACCAGCACCAGGTTGTCTCCCGTGAGATTATAATCACAGCTGTGTAGATATCAGTGGCAATAAAGGGTTTTTTTGGCTCTAGGGGATCATTAAGAGGATTGCAAGCGTTGCAGTACTCTGGGCATCACAAAGTTAAGGTGGGGCCTAGGACTGTCTTATGTGTGTTGGGGTAAAAGCCAGTCCCTTACAGAGCTACTGATGCATACTAAAATCTCTGTGGCAGTTTCTGAGTGTACTGGCTTTCGGTAGCACAGAGCCAGGCTGATACAGCTCTGTATGGCCTCTGGTTCTGTAGGTGTTTGGTTGGAGATACTTTTAGGGATTTGCTGCCCTGCTCTCTACCTTGTGCTTCAGAGATGCTGGGTCATGTGTAGGCACTTTAGAAAAGCTGATTAATGAGTCCCTTATCCTTATTCCAGACCTTGTTTTTTTATTGAGCTCTACAGGGCAGCAAACTGCCCAGCAAGCCAAAGGATTTACAGAACAGCAGCAGGGGACCTGCAGGTGAATGGCAAAGTAAGATATAGCAGAGCCAAAGGCATCCTAATGTTTCTCAGCAAGACCCCAAGCTACCTTGGTTGGGAGCTGGGTCAAGGGTAGGCTTGTGGAGGCTGCTAATGCCTTCTCTCCTCCCAAACGCATGGAGTGAGTTTAATGCACAGGTTCCCTTTTGTGGTCGGAGATCTGGGCAATTGCTCTGGTTGCTCAGCTCTAAAACAGGCCTGCTTGTTCCTCCTTCCCTTTTCTCACTAAAGAAGTGCATCTATGCACATATATATACACTACTTCAGCCTGCAAGGAGGCTAGGTTTTTTCTGGATTTAGGGGAGATGGTTATGATTATGAGCATGGAAACTCTAAAGGGTTTATCTGATTATTAATCTTCGACCTTCCTGGATGCTTGCCCAATGTCAGATTGAAGAACGGGGCTGCTTCTGACCATAGCTATGCAACATAAAGTAATACTTGTCCCAGTGGAATCGCATAATATATAAAACCTGTTCACTTCAGAATGGGATCAAGCCCTCCGTTTTACAGAGCCTGTTATGGATCCTTAAAGATTCAGAAAGGCTATATTATGTTGATGCAATTAATAGAGGTTATTTGAAACTATTTTATCACTGTAACACTTGGAAATTATCACACTTGTGTGGCTCTGTGCTCATATTGTGGAGCAATGTGTGTAGAATAGCAGTAACCTTGTCCCTGAATAATTCATGTTGTTTGTCAGCCACTTCTTAAGCCTTTCTGCTTAACCACAGAAGATTAGCATTTTTGTTGCTTTTTTTAATCAAAGGTTTGGGGTGGGGGGAAGGGAGAGTGTAGATTTTCTTTTTAGCTTACTTTAAACACTTCCCCAGGCTTTCAGTAAGCAACGTAGCTATTCAAATTGGGATATTTTGGCCTTAGAAGCACTTTAGTTAGCTCTTAGGCCTGCTACATTATACAACTTTCTAGTAAATCATGAATAAGTTGAAAGGCTATGGAGCTTTTTTCTTAATTTCTCAAGGGTCCTTTTACTACCTAATTTGTTTTCATCCCATGTTATTTACTGACTAATGCTAATCAACTCTTCTGGTATTGTTCTAGTCTGCAAGTGTGGGAAGGTTTGGCAGGTAATGTGTGGCAGCACAGTGAGTTTGGAAGATCCTGGCCTTGAAATGAATGTTGTTGGTTGGAAATTGGATTGCATTTGCTACGTGCTGGAGTTCTGAGCTTTGTCTTCAGGTAAGGATGCTCCACTGGTGTAAAACAGGAAAGCTCTGTTAGGGTTCTGAAGTGATGGTGAGTTGCACAGCTGCAGTTCAGAAATACTTAGCCTCAAAATCAACAGGATGGAGGTAAAGGCCAAAGGTCTGGCTCAGAGTAATGTGAGAAAGGATGCCAACCATCGCAGACGCAGAGCTGGGAGTGCATTTTCTTTGCTTCCCTCTTGGGGTCACGCAAAGTAGTGTTTGTGGCTTTCTGGTTTAAATTGAAAGGGAAAAGTTGAATTAGTGATCCCATTAAGCATCCATCCTGTGTACCTCAGGGAAGCAGGACAACAGAGGTAAGACAAGGAGTTTGCAGTACTGCTAGCTGATGGAACGACAACAAGAGGCAGCCCACTGAAACCAGCCTGGCACCTTGGCTGGGAGCCCCTTCTGACCAAGGGGTCGCTAAATCAGTGACACAGCTCCTTTGACTGTCTGCGGATCCACACCAGCCCTTTGTGTCTGAGTAAATGAAAATCGCTGGCATGCAACAGCAGCCAAGTCCTGTTGGCAAGAGCATACCACTGAAGGGGAGTATGTTTGGGCTGTCATGCTGACAGATTTAACAGAGAAATGTTGGTGTGTGCAGAGAGCTCTGAGGACATATTTGGTGAAGGAGAGGTTGGAGGGAGATCACTGCTGTAGGGAAAAAAAATGCACTGTCTCTGCAAAGCATCTCTGCTCTGCACTGTTTGGTGTTTTCCCCTTTATTTTCCATGCTCTTTCTTTCCCTCTGAATCTTCCTCTGACATACTAAGTGTGGTCTGGCAGGGGATGGGGTGACAGAAGTCAGTACATGGCCACAGCTGTTTGAGTGTGGAGCACTGTGGTGTGACATTCACAGCTTACTCTGGCACTTAGAGTTGGCTTGTTTCCTTTCTGCCATTGCTGCTACTTTTTTTTTCCTCTCTGTGCCATAACATTTAAGAAACAAAACCAGGATGCTTTTGGAAAATCAAATGGATTTTGAAAGAGACTGCTGCATTAAATCCCAAACTTTGCAATGCAAACTTTTTCCAATCAAGCTAACTTTCAAAAATGCTGGCACTGAATTTTTCTTCCTTCCTTTATTGATACTGTTCAAGCCTCTTCTCCTGGAAGAGGCTTCTATCGTGCATGGTTGCCAAGAGCCAGTCTACAGCTCCCACACTGACATGCAGTTGAAATGACAGCTCCAGCTTTCACACGCTGGTGCACTGTAGTCGCTGGGGACTTTCTCTGTTCCTGTTCTGCTATTAGGTTTCAAACATCCCTGCTGAGTAGCTGTCCTCAAGTCGCACCAGGTAAGCTTAGCTATGCCTTGAATGCAGACAGTGGAACTAATCCCACATTTCAACTTTAGATAGAGGAGAAAAACGAGATGGGAAGCTAAGCCTGGCCTCTGCCTCAAAGGTAAGGTTTTTAATATATTAAAAGAAACAGATGCCCTACACTAAGCATGTGTGTTGTATTTAATTCCAGGTCTACGTCTGCTTAACTGAACGTCAAGCCTATATATTTCAGGCAAAGTAAGTGTACGACACATGTCCACATTATGTATATTATGTTTAATGTGTGTATGTTTTGGTTCATTACTCTTGACAGGAAAGCTGTAATGCCAGGATCAATAGTCTGTATACAAATTTAGGAAGCTGTAGAAAACTATTGCCATTAGCAGACATGAGCCAACCTCAATAAATACATGCTTTTGCTTTGCAACTGTTGATCTTTCTGTCACTGAAAGCATTAAGTTCTGCCCCCAAGTTTTATTTCCACTACACAGTGAAATAGTGAATTTTCTCCCAGCATTCTCTTTGCCTCAAAGGGACATTTATATTGGCTATGATAGAACTGGTTTAATTTTTTTAGTGGTAAAAAGATGAATCTTTATTTGGATCTGAATTTATAAAATTCTTATTTATAAAGATTTGACTCTTTTAGCTGAAATGAGCAGATATGCTAGCTGCTAAAAATGGTACTTAATTGTCTTACCAGGTCCCCAAAGTGCATTTGCTATTTTCTTTGGCAAATATAAGAAAATTTTAATTTTATCTCCCTCATTTGAAGTGTAAAAAGAATGGTGAATAAGGGGCACTACCCTGAGATCTTGCCTGCACAGTGCATGCCAGAAATGAGAACAGTCTCTGCAAGAACAAAGTGGCATTAAAATGACTTTCCCTTTTGGTATTTATACTATTGCTATGATTAGCAAAAGAACTGAGCTCTGAGTGTTTTTCATACTTATGACGAGCAGGCAGGATGAATCTGAAACAGAAATTAATGTCCTAACTCATTTTCCCTGCCCTTCAATTCTCATGCTCCTTGTGCTGCTGCTGAGGTTGGCCTTCCAGTTTTGGGCAGCAGGAGTGATGGGCCGTTTCTCAGCAGCAGTGGAGGAGCACTTCCCAAGGCAGCTCTCAGGAGGGACTGGAGAGCCTCCTGAGGAGTTGCTACCGATGGCCTAAAGATTGCAGCAGGAACTGAAGGGCATGCAGGGTGCTAGCTGGCCCAGCCGTACCTGCAGCCATGTTTGTAGCCTTGCTTTCTGGCTGATCAGCAAGTTTAGTTTTGGAGGCACATTCAGACTTTAAAAATAAAGTGCAGCTGTAGAGGTGATGGATGCTCCAGGGTGAGTGCTTTCCTGATCTCCAGCCTGGCTGTCTTGGATTTCCTATGGGAACTGTATGTCCTATGCTCGCCTGGCATGTGAATCAGGGCAAAGCCATTTGGTTTATTGTGAATGCGTGCACGGGGTGGGGGGGAAAAAAACCCCATTGAAATGGGCCCTTGGGTCTTTTTGCTGTGCATGTTCTGAGTGCTCTGGACTGGGATGAGGCAGGGAAAGGCTGCTGTATGGAGCTTCTGTGCACTGGTGGGCATGTGCTATGCAAAGAAGTACTTAATGTAAGACCACTTATCTACAGAACAAACCAAAAGGCAACAGAGTCCCAATAAAGAGGGTTACACTTCTTTGGCTGAGCATGTGACTTAGCATCAAAGTGCTCCTTAAAAGAAAAAAATCTGTATGTGTAGTCCTTTGAGATGTGGCCTCAAAACCGGAGCTTCGCATTCCCCAATATGCCAGATCATGGTCTTGGCTCACTGGCTGTGCAGTCCCTTGGCAGACCTTGCAGTTGCCTTCCTTTATCAACTGATGGATTTTGCAAGTGTCTCTTACCATGTGCTGCCCCAGGAATTGAAACTGGTCACAATCTCTCCAAGATGTAGCTAACTTCAGATTGCTGACCTCTTGTTTGTTTCTTAATTTCCTCCTAAGGAGGGCTGAGTTTGAAAACTCGTATGGTTGAAACAGAAATGGTTGTGTGAAGCTCAAAAGAGTGCTAAATGAGGAACAAGGGGCTGGTGGGCACAACAGCTGGCAGTTTCTGCATTTCCAGAGCATGGTCCCATCTTGAGCCTGACAAATAGGAATCCGTGATTTCGACTCCAATGTGGCCTTAGGTAGTTGTTCTTAAATTTGTGTACTAGACCAAAAGAATTAAGTTTTAAGTACAAATGGATGTTATAGCAGGATAATACAGGTGTGCATATATATACACTAATGTCTACTTTTATTTATATGTCAGTTTATCATCTATGAAACAAGGCTAGGAAAGTTCAGTAGTCACGATAGTGATATTCAGTCTGATTCTTAAATGGTCAGATTTGAAATCTTGGAAACTTCCCCTTCCCACCCACTAGCAAAAAAGTGAATGCCCTGCTAGTTCCAGGTATCATATGAACCATTTTATCTTAACTATTTTTGCTTGGAAAGCCCTTCTTTATTCTACTAGGTTAAAGAGCAGGCGTGTTGTCTCAGCACAGTTAAATCCCACAGCTTATTACCATGAAATATGTGAGCTTAGAGGATATGAAAGTGTTCCATCCAAGAGGATATGAAAGTGGTCTGCCCAGAGAGAGTTCAAGGCCTCTTGTATAAGGAACACAGTTCCAGGCTTTAAAGTTGTGCCATGTGTCAGGATTTTCAAAAAGGCAGCTCTCAAAATGGCCTTTTAAACTGGCAATTATCTTCCATATACCAAGGCAGACTTTGAGGAGAAATTAAGACACTAAAAAGAATTTGGCCTGGAAGAGCTCCTCTGCTTCAGAGGCGCAATGGCAGGACGTTTGGGGACAGTCCAGCTAGCTACAATTTGACTAGCCCAGGGACCCAAGAGAAGCTTTTGGAGCCTAAATTGGGTGGCTGGTCTATATTACAGCTGGCATCATTGCAGCTTTACTGTGGCTGGTATCTCCTTGGGCCAGATTAAAGCTGAGTGACTGCAGTTAAACATAGTCTTACTTGGCAGAAGAATTAGTGAGCAAAACCTGTATGACCTTATTTGGGAGAGGGTAGGGGTCAAATGGGGGCAAACCCTGTTGTCCATCTTACTGCTTGAAGTTCCCGAATTAGTCCTCTTCCTTTTTGTATATTCTAACAGCATTTGCAAATAATTTCTAGGAATCCACTCATTGTCTGACTTCAGTTATCTGGTTTATTCTTTTGCACAGAGATTTTAGAGGAAATAACCTTTCATTCTTTGTAATACATAACCATCAAATACACTTTTACAGTCAGTAACAGACTAGTCATTCTCCCTGGACCTAAGCTCTCAGTGTCCCTCCATTCAATAATAAAGCTATTGATCAGAATGAGAAAAGGATCTGAAGCCACAAACAGAAAATAAAAATTGCCAGTGGCCATAAATATGTAAACTCAAGATTTCATAAACAGTCAAATATTCCAAACTGCATCCATAGAATACAAAATATGCAATTCAATTTGGATGGGTCAAGTAAGGTCAGGTAATGTGACGTCTGTATCAGCCTATTACTTAAAAAACCCAATACCATGTATTAAACTCATTTCCTTATGGAAGCTGGCACATTGGGCTTTCCTCTGTACAAAAAACTAAATACAGGGGCATTTAGAAAAATATTCACACTATCCATTACCCTTTTAAGGATGTCAAGATTCTTTATGGTTGTTACCTTTCTGCATTCAGTGAATAGGTCTGTAATGCCACACTGCCCCATCTTGTTGTCAGACAGTATTGACTCAAAAACAGTCATTAAAAGTTAGATGTCTGAGACAGTTTTGCTTTTTTTTTTTAGTAACAGGCCGTCTGAGTTATGAAAACTCCAGTGTATTAAGCTTCCAGTGTTCGTCAGGCTGAAAGTATGAAGAGCAGAGATACTTTCCTTCTTATTGCAGCTCCAGGGATTGTCTTTTCCATATTCAGTTTCTTTAAAACACAAAGTAATTGAAAGGAACTGAAAAACGCAGCAGCTCTGCGTGATGACTTCAGAATGGCCTGGGGATGTAGTATGGTGTTGAGTGATTCAATTTACTGTAATCTCCCTAAAAAGAAACATGCGGTTGCAGGAATGCCAGCTCCCCCAGTTAAGAAGGAAAAGTAGTTTGCTCTTAACCTTCTCGGCTTGTTCTAGGCAGAAGAGGCAGTTTATTTTTTGCTCTCTCCTTTCTCTAGCCATCTGTGTTCTTTGGGAAGTGTCTGCACCCTTCCCATGGTTGAATCGCATTCTGACTAGTGGTTGGATCAGTTTACATCTACATCAGGGGATTAAAGTCCCAACTCTTAATTGCTGGAGCTGGCCAGGCCACCAGTGACCCGTTTCGTTGGAGGTCTGTATGGGTTTTTCCATGCAAGCTGTGGCGTTTTAATAACGCTCTCACACATGTGTAGGTAGAAACAAAAATGGACGGGAGAGAGAAGAGGGGAGCAAGAAGTCACTGTTCTTTTCTGTTGTTACCTCTTCTACCGTTGCAAGGGTCTGTTTGGTATGGGCCCTCTGGAAGCAGAGAGGAGGTAGCCAAAAGGGTTTGGAGATGAGATTAAACTACTTGCAGAAATCTAGTTCTGGAGACAAGGTCAAAAACACCCCTTCCTGCTCTAGAAGGGTGACTATTTCCCTTTTCTGTGTGGTTTGTTCTACAGAGTGCCCAAGAAGCCTGGGGGATATGGGACATGTTTGCCAGCAAGAGGGATTTCGGAGACTCCAGGTTTGATATGCAGTGTTTGTTCCAAATAGCTGGGAAGCCAGTTATTTTTTAAGTGGTGCTTTTAAACATGGCTTATAGGAATAAGAAATTAAACATGCACAGATGTGCATGAAATACTGGTGGAAATACTTTACCTGCAACGAGGTTAGAGTTAATTCAGTCTCAGTGAACGCTCTGGTAGTGCCGCATTTTCTGTTGGCAGCTGGGGCTCTGATGCACACCTCTAATTCAGCCACGAGAAGCTTGAGGGTCCTGGCATGTTAAGGAGGAATCATCATAAAAATACAATTAGAGACTTAAGAAATTGGAACAGGGCTCATATTTTGAGTCTGCTGTAACCCAAACATGGCTGTTTCCTTCGAGATTGCTGTTGGGTCGTATCTTCTGAAAAATGAGGTTTCACTGGGACCAAACTCACGATCTTCTCTTTCTGTCCCCTGTGCAGAGCAGATCCAATGGAGTACAGAGTTCTCATCTCTACGCAGGTACCCAAGCCTTCTCTGTCAGGCTCCTAATAATTGCAGATTGCTCTTGCGAAACTTTGTTGACAGCAGATGAATGGGTATTTTGTTCTAAAGTGACTGCTCCAGAATGCATCACTGTCACATCACCTAAACAACACCAGTCACCCAGATTTTCGGTAGCTGCTGGGACTTGCTGAAAACAGTAGAGCCTGTCATTCTGAGATTAAGGAGGGATTAGCTGTGCGATTCCAGTCAGCCTTAAGAGAAAGATTAAACACTTTGGGAGGAGGAAGTACGTGTGTTTGTGCACACATGTGTCTTCCAAAACAACAGATGGTTTCAATAAAGTTGCTCCTGCTGCTAGGAAGTGCCAGTTCTTGACATTAGCAGAGCCATATCTCATCAGGGTTCTTGTTTCTACCAGCCTGTCTCAGCAAGGCCCAATCCACTGTGCAGTATGGGGTAATCAGAAAAGGCACTCCAATATCTGCCCCATTAATTGCCCCCTGCCAGTCTTCTTTCTCATCTGATGTAATGCCCACTGTGCTCAGTATGGCAGGATCGATCGGCTTTGAAGGGCAACTTCCCCTAATGATCCACAATTCCCCCTACTTAAACTGCAGCAAGAACTGTCTTTTTAAAGATTCTGCAAGAAAGGCGTGATTTCTTGGAACTGCTAAACAAAAACCTCTGCTTCAATCAATGTATCGATGTATTAAATTATTGTGCAACTAAATTAATGTGCCCCTTGGTGACAGAACTGCAGAAAATGAGCAGTGTTTTATGCATTAAAGACAAACTGGTAAAAGATTGTTTTTCAAGGTTAGGTTGTTCCACAGTGAGTATCAAGAGTTTTCCAATTAAAATATGAGGGTTTTTCAGAGTGCAGCTGTATCAGCTGTATTACTTCTCACAGATTCATAGTACAAACTAATACGTACAAATAACTGATGAATCGTAAATATTAGTAATTGAGATATATTTGGAACATAGCAAGTAATGCTAATATTTTTTACTAGTATTGTATTTAAATTTTATAGTTAATTTTGCTGGAAATTAATTTTTAACTCAAGAGATTGATGAAAAAAGTGACCATTCAGAATGTCGCTATGAAAAACTGAAGTCTTGTCAAGCTTCTGCAAACCTCGCTCTCCTTTGTTTGGACTGTGTGGTGTGGTGGGGGGGTAGGCTGGCCCTTCCTTTCACGATGCCCTCCACTTCTCAGTGAAAAAACACTTTACTGGGAAGGGCTAAGAAAAAAAGGAAAAGAGGCTGCAGTGACCTCCTCCTATAATTTTAAACTAAACACAATATACAAAATGAAAATAGAAATACTCATGTGGATTAAAAATTGTTCCCTTTTAAAGCCGCTTGAACAAACCCCTATTCATACTTTAATCTTTGGTGCAGTTGCATTTATTATTGCCATTTTGCCATCAGGAGAAAACACAAAAAGTCTTGCCCTTGGTCCTCCAAATGCGCTCTGTGCATCATTGCTCTTGCAGCAGAAGCATTAGGCAGGCTTCAGGCGGTTCCCTACCAGATGACCCAAACGAATAATTTGCTGAAGACACGATGCTCTCTTGGTCCCTATATTGAAGGTATATGAGGCACCGTTTTCTAACTAACTTCTTCTGTAGGTGTCATGAGGAAGGAAAACTTTTTCAGTAGCTTCATTGTTTGTTCAAACTTTTTTTCCTGGTATTTTCTAAGTTCTCAAAGATCTGAAAAAGTGTGTATTTTCTCTCTCGTTCTCCTGAAACTTTTTCCTTCCCTTCTTTTCTTGCTTGGGCTCGTGACAAAGGCATTCTTGATTCTGAAGGCAAGAATCCCAAAGCAAGCAGTGCCAGTTCTGAGTTCATAAGGGGGGCAATGTTTCTGATCACTTATAAAAGACAGACATGGACTCTGTGTTCCTTCTCAGTAGATATTATTTCACCTTTATATTTGAACTTTTGGATATCAAATGGGGAAAAACACCACTTTCTCCATCAAGTGTTTTCTGCTGTACGTGTCAAGCTGTACCTGCAGGAATGATAAATTAGGTGTGAAATTAAAGCGTAAGTGGAAGCATCCCAGTCCCTCTATAACCAGGACATTTTGGATTCTTGCAAAATCTTAAAATGGTATAATCAGTTTCAGTGCATTGTTAGCCAGAATAATTTAAAAACCCAAACCAAATAACATCCCCCCCCCCCCCCCCC
>VZSC01005656.1:384776-400588 GCA_013398225.1 Steatornis caripensis
AAAAAAAAAAATTATTACAATATTGGTAAAGAAATTTACATCAATACATCTCTAAGAGCTTCACGGCTTCCCATTGTCTCCTGGGAAGCCAAAATCCATGAAATCAAATTATTTCATCAACAGCATGCAGTAAGTTAGTGTCAGTACCAAGCTAAGAACTCAGTTTTCTGACTCAAACACGCTCAAACACTGGGCCTACCCAGGCAAAAAAAAAAAAAAGAAGAAAGAAAAGGATGCAGCAGAAGGAAAGGGAGCTGGAACTCACTAAGCATCCTGTAACGTCTGAAAGAATTGGTTCTAATATTTGTGTGTAATGTGAATGACATTTATAACACCTACCTTTAACATGCTAAGTGACTGCCACGGGTTTCAGAGCGACTTGCACAGGCAACACGCTTTTGATTTTGCAGCTGAGAGATCCAGCAAATAATATTCAGAGCTGGGTGAAAAAGCCATGTCCCTGGAGTTCCACGGGAGCGCAACGCTGTGCTGAATCTTCCGAGTGCTAGGGAGTGCTAATGAAGGTTTCCAGAGAGGGGACTGAGTGGTGGCATGTTACATTTAAGAAAGACTTCAGACCAAGAGAAAGTGCTGATATCAATGCCTCTTAAAGAATATTTAAACCTGTTTGTTTGGCAATTTATTTGCTTCACCAAAAACCTTACAAAGATAAGCTATTTCAAGAAAAGCTTATGCTCTAAAGTACCGGTTCAATGCGATATCTATATTTCAAAACATTCTCCATTTCGCTTCTGCATTTTGAACACTAATCCAGCCCAGCCTAAGTGTCCACACCAAAGGAAATGAACTGTGTCGGGCAATGTCATTTGCTAAAATGTAAGAGTGGAGGTATTCTCCTTCCCTTCGTTTTGTATTTCTAGGGACAATTTCACAGGCCATGCCATTGCTGAATGGGGAAATTGGAAAACTGCAGAATCGATTTGCAGACGTGAAGTTCTATTTTCTTTTACACCTCCTTCATCAGAGTCTCTATCATTCCTGTGTTGTGTAGCATTATTATCGACAGCAGCCTGGACACCACTGATAATTGCTAAACTAGGGTAAAGCTATGCCTTGCAAGTGAAAGCAAAGCCACATAAACAGCAGTCAGATGACACTGAGTGGTACTGCTGTTGCCTTTAAATTCATCTGCCTTAGAGCACTGGTAATGTACCCGTTCTCCGTGATTTCTGAGAGTTAAAGGGAAATGTATTTTATAAATATTATTTAAATTGGTTTTGCCTCCATTTTTTTCTTAACAAAACTTCCCAGTAAAAGCTGAAAAGTTGTATTAAATTATTTTTATTAAAACCAGAAAAATACCGCGTTTTAGAATGCTTCCGTTATTCGTTAGTTCTTCTTTCATTAATCGCGTTTCACAAAGAAGAAAAAAAACCAAACCAACTCCTCCCCAGCAAACTTCTGATAATGACTCAGTCACCAAGAATGAAACCAGTGGCTAGTTACTGCAGAAAACTGGAAAAGCCGGTGACTATCAGCCACTTCATCTCCGGGACGGAGAGAGAAACTTTGTGTTATTAAAGGTCATCGGCAACAAAATGGTTGTTTGTCTGCTGGAGTCACTCAGCCACTCTGTACACAGAATTGGTATGGCTGATCTGGCTGGCCACAGCGTGCTGGGGAGGACAAACGCTGGAGCAGTAGGAGGCTCCTGGCGTGACCAGCTTTCAGACTAAGTAGCTGATTGTATGTTTTTCATTAAAGGTCAATTCAGCCTCGCCTAGCTCTGGGTCTTGCATCCACACACGGTCGTGCCCCTGGCCACGTCCTTGCAGGGCTAGGATGCTGGCAGGCATGTTCTTTTCCCCTTGTGTTTTTCCAGCAGCGGCCATGGTGGCTGTCATCCCCAGCTTGCTGGGCAGACAACTTCGGGGTGACACCTCTCATCCCCTTTGGGAGCTCAGGGGTGTTTGCCTGAGGAAGTGCAGGTCAGCGTGGATAGGAGAGACGCAGTGCAAGGCGTGATAAAGCACGAATTGGGGGGGATTTATTTATCCAGAGAGGCCATTTCTGCTGGGTGTCCCTGGGGAGGAGAGCGCTCGGATCCGACGTGCCGACGTCCCTGCCTGACGGCCCCAAAATGGCCGCTCCGCCTTGAGGCGCTCGCCTCCTCGTTGCTACGCGACGCGCAGAGCCCGCCCACCTCAGGCGCCTCCTGGAAACTACAACTCCCAGGCAGCCCGCCAGCGAGGAACTACGACTCCCAGCATGCCCCGCACGCCAGGGGCGGTGCGCCTCCGTGCTCCCGCACTACATTTCCCGGCAGGCGGCGGGGGCGGCAGCCAATTCGCGCGCCGCAGGTTGGTCGGTGCGAGGAGCGGGGTTGGCTTCCGCGGGAGTAAGCGGGCCGCGGAGAGGAAGCGGCGCAGGGGAAGCAGCGCCGGTGACATTTCCTTTCGGGCCGCCCCCCTCTCCCGCTGCCGGAGCGGGGCCCCGAGAATGGCAGCGTTAGGAGGTTGGTGCGGCCGGGCCGGCGGCGTCGGGGAAAAGGGCTGAAGGCGGGGAGCGGCCTGTGGTGGGGAGCGGGGGGCGCCCGGGGAGAAGTTACTGCTGAGCGGTGTCGGGGCCTGTGTGCTGAGGGGTGTCGGGGAGGCTGCTCCGTGGCGGGTGTCCGTGGGGAGCGCCGTGTGAGGGAGGGGTGCTTGGGGCCGCTGGGCTGAGGGGTGGGTGGGCCCTGGGAGGCCTAGCGGGGCAGGGGCGCTTGGCCGAGGGCCGTGCAGTGTGGGGTGTCTTCCGTATGGGGAAGGTGACAGCAGAGGAGGGTGTCTGTGGGGTCGGGGATGGGGTAAGAGGGCGCCCGAGCGAGGGCCTGTGTATGGGGAGGGAGCAGTGCTGCGTGAGGGGAGGGGTGCGGTGGGACTGTGCTTTGTTAGGGTGGAAGGAGGGTTTTCTGTGAGAGTCACCCCCGCAATGCTCCGTGTGTGAGGGGAGCCGAGTCGAGAGGGAGGAGTGGGGTTGTCCGTGATGAAACGCTTCTGTGAAGGTGGATATGTGGGGAGTGGAGAAGAGAGGGGTGTCTGAGGAAGTAATGGGTAGAGCATTTTGGGGTGATGTCTAGGAGGAGCAGAGTTAAAATTTTGAGGTGTAAATGAGAGGAATAGTGATAGAGGAAAAAGATGCTTGAGGTGGGAGGGAGAAAATGAAGATAATAAAAGTGATTGGGAAGGTTTTACAGGGTGAAAACTGTAATGTGGATAGTGTTAAGGATTAAATAGAAAAACTGGATTATGGGGATGAGTATCTGTTCCTGGCCGAGTCCACCAGTGCTGGAAGCTGCTGTGATAGCATATGCTCATTGCCTGAGTGACTGGCAGGGTCAGAGAAGAACTGTTTTGCATCTTTCTCAATGTAGAAAGTAAACTAAACTCTTCTGCAACGGTAGCTGTGTCAAAGTTTTCTTGTATATCAAAGCTTTGCTAAGTAGGAAGCCTTGAGACTGATATAGCAAAGTATTATTTACTTGGAATGTGCTCGCTAGTGAGTAACATTGTTTCCGAACAAGTACAAATTCTCACCTTCCCTGATAATTGATTAGTTTTGAATGTTGGAGCTCAGTTACTGTGATAAAGTAAACTCCCCTGTTGTAGATCTTAGCTTTAACTATTTAGTATTGTATATGGGAAAAAAAAAGTGATTTGAAGACTTTTCCTAACAGTACTTTGAAGAGATACTGACAATATTTGGCCGCAAGCCTGCCATGAGAAATGCGTGCCCAACAGCAGATCCCTGCTGATTTAATTGTGACTGTGCTCAAAGCTTTGTCTGAATTCTGTGCAAAAGAAATTGTAACTGCTGTATATCACCACGAGTTAGAATTTAAATCTCCTATTCATCATTAACATTGTTGTTCGTTATCCTCTTTGCCACTTTGTGTTGCCCAAAATGTGTTGGAAGCATTCTCTGTTGCAGTCAGCAGCTTTACCTGATTTGCAGCTCTTACAACCTAATGTTTTTCTTTTGAGCTCTCCTGTGTTGTTGCGTAAAAATGTTGTTGCTATTACATAACAGATTTTTGTGCTTGAGACATTGCTCAATTTTCAGTTTGGGATTTAGTTCTTTAGGCGTATCACATGCTACTTAGAAGCATATGCTCAACTTCGTATGTTTTCACAATGACATGCGAACGCCTTTGTACCTGAGTAATTTTAAATGCTAATTGTATTTTATTTGTAAAGAAAAAACATGTAACCATGTATACAAAATTATGTGAATTTAAGTTTGTTGCCCAACGTACTTACTGTAGGGCTGTTTCTTCATGAGTCTGTGCTATTAACCATCACTTGTGTAAGTTAGGAGCCAGTTCCTGTTTCAGTGTGAAGTAAAGTACATACGTATTGACTTGTGTAATGGTGATATAGGTTGGGGGCTCATTTTATTTTGCATTCTTTATTTCCCTATTTTATAAGTAAGCAAGCATTGTGATTCTTGACTTGATTTTCCTCCTCCTCAGTGATAAGTAATAAATATGACTTATTTAAGTGATTTTTTTTTTTTTTAATTTTAATGGCTGTAATTTTGTAGGTTAATGATAAGCTATTGGGATATGATAACCATTGGGAAAAGGGGAAAAAAATGAAGTATCTTTGTATCTTTACTCACCCTTGAAAATTTTAGACTCGCTGTTGATGGATGGTGACAGTGAGGGAGTATGGAATATTAATTTGTGCTAATTCTTGTTCGTGCATGGGGATTTTTGTTGTGTGTGGGTTTTGGGGGAGTTGGTTTTCTGTTTGGTTTTTGTTAAACGTTTCAATTTTGCTTTGTAGAACCAAGTAAGTTTTCACAAACACTGAACGGAATTCCTTCTTCAAACACAGTCAGCAGTGGAATGGACCCCTTCCATGCTTGTAGTATTCTTCAACAGCTTAAAACCATGTATGATGAAGGACAACTGACAGATATCGTAGTGGAAGTGGATCATGGGAAAACATTCTCCTGTCATAGGAATGTTCTTGCTGCAATCAGTCCTTATTTCAGGTACGATAGTCCATTGTTCTAGAGGTGGTCAAAAGCAGAATTATGATTAAATGAAAATTATTAAAAAACCACACCTATACTAATAGTCCGTGTAGCTATCAATAATATAATGCACCTAGTAAGTAAAGCTTATTGCTCTCTTAAGGTCAGTGAGTTATCAGTGTCTGTTTATCACTGGAGAAAATGTCACATGATTTTAAAAAAAATAAAACCACCTTCAGTATTGAGGGTATCTTGTATGCAGTAACAGCATAGTTAAACTACTTGTTTCCTTTTAAAGTTATATATTCAAGCATGCGCAAATACGCGTATGAAATAACATGTTGAAAGTCGAGTGCAAAGACTTGGCTATGTCAAGAGCTTTGCTTGTAAACTGAGTGAATTTTAATATGGGGTTAGTGTGATAACTAAGCAAGAAATTCCGGCTTGCCGCTTTTGTTTCAGTAAGTCCAGAACTGATCTTAAATTTAAGTACCCAAACAGGACAGTGTAACATCAGTGATAAATGTATTTGTGCTGATATAAGGGTAAATATGGGATTAGCTGTACAATATAATTTGATTTCTTATACCTGTAGTTAGAAGGTAATTGCAAATAAACTGCTAAATATTTTTCTTTTGTAGATCTATGTTCACTAGCGGCCTTACAGAGAGTACCCAGAAAGAAGTTCGCATAGTTGGTGTTGAAGCAGAGTCAATGCATTTAGTATTGAACTATGCTTATACCTCCAGAGTAATGCTGACAGAGGCCAACGTTCAAGCTTTGTTCACTGCAGCTAGTATCTTCCAGATCCCTTCCATACAAGACCAGTGTGCTAAATATATGATCAGTCATTTGGACCCACAGAACTCCATTGGAGTGTTTATCTTTGCTGATCACTATGGTCATCAGGAACTTAAAGACAGATCACAAGACTACATTCGTAAAAAGTTTCTGAGTGTCACCAAAGAGCAAGAATTTCTTCAGTTGAGAAAAGACCAGCTGATCAGTATACTCGACAGTGACGATCTAAATGTAGACAAAGAAGAACATGTTTATGACAGCATTATAAGGTGGTTTGAGCATGAACAAAATAAGAGAGAAGTGCACCTTCCAGAAATATTTGCCAAATGCATCCGTATGCCTCTGTTGGAAGAGACGTTTTTAGAGAAAATCCCTCCCATGTTTGCACAGGCTATGGCCAAAAGCTGTGTACAAAAGGGACAACATAGTGCCAATGGCTACACACAACGGCTTGGAATGACCGCTTCTGAAATGATCATATGCTTTGATGCTGCCCACAAACACTCAGGAAAGAAGCAAACAGTGCCTTGTTTAGATTCGGTCACAGGGAGAGTGTTTAAACTATGCAAGCCACCAAATGACTTGAGGGAGGTTGGAATTCTTGTATCTCCTGATAATGACATTTATATTGCAGGTGGTTATAGACCAAGCAGCAGCGAGGTCTCCATTGACCACAGAGCAGAGAGTGATTTTTGGATGTACGATCACTCTGGCAATAGGTGGATTCCAAAAGCTCCTTTGTTGCGAGCCAGAATAGGCTGCAAGTTGGTTCATTGCTGTGGTAAACTGTATGCAATAGGTGGTCGCGTTTATGAAGGAGATGGGCGAAACTCACTCAAGTCTGTGGAGTGCTATGACAGCCGAGAGAACTGTTGGACAGCTGTCTGTCCAATGCCGGTAGCAATGGAGTTTCATAGTGCTGTGGAATATAAGGATAACATCTATGTTTTACAGGGTAAGGTGGTTTGACTGTCTATGTGGTGTTTTATTGGAACTGTGGATTGTTCAATCCAACTGTCTGCGCTCTCTTGAGCACCATAGAAAGCCCCAGTTTCTTGGACATTTAAGAGTGCCCTGGGACGATGCAGGGGCAGGGTTGGAAAGCTAGGGAGAGCAGTGGGTGAGGAAGAGTGAGGTTGCTGCTTGAGTTCTTGTGCCCTGGGAACGTGTTGCTAAGTTGTAGTATTGAGTTACTGCACAAATGGCAGTTTTGGTGATGTTCTAAGTCAACAGTATAGTATTAAATTTTCCTGTGAAAATTCTTTATTAAACCTTCTTTATCTGGGTGAAATGCACTAATGTTGAAGAAAAGATAACTGTCCTATGAAAAAGCACTTTGCGTTTTATTTAGCTAAACCTGTGAAAATTCCTGGTGTCTGTATTCTTGATGACTCGTGAAAGTCAATTAGCCACTGTAGGCCTTCATTTCCTGCCCTACCCTGCTTTTTGATGTCATCCTGGTAACTAAGAAAGATGATTTACCTCTCTCTAGTTGGCTCTGTTTCTTTGGTCAGTGATTATAGTACTTGCTTTACGTCCTGTCTTCAGGTAAATGATCAGACTTATTGGTGTATTAGATATTGACTCTTAAATGAATAAAAAGGATCATTATGGGAATGGATCAAATAATTTATTCTTCCCTTTATTTATGAAGATTTTATATAAAATTTGTATTTGTACATATGCATAAGCCATATAGCAGTCTACACTTAAAAGTGCTGAGACTGGTCTATGAGGCTGTAGTAAGAGTACCAAGAAGTGGAAAGAAAGAAGGGGGTGTCTTGGTTATGTTTTGCTAAGGGCCACCTGTGAACACCTGCAGAAGCTGGGGTCTTAGATCCATACCAGCTCCCTCTTTGGGTCACTTTCCGTACAAAGCTGGCCCACAGGAAAGAACTAGGATGGAGAATACCATGAGGTCATTATTATTTATTGGAAGAAGTCAACCTGATTTCTTGACTTTGCTTTCCTGCCACTCACTGAGGTTGGTGGGCATCCGTATGATTTGCAGAGTTTTTTTCTGTCACTGTTTCTGTATCTGGTTTGACTCTTGTTGGTTGTGGCTTTAAATAATTCTGTTACACTAGCAAGTTCTCTCAGTCTGTCTCTTCTGTTGGGTCAGACATCTGCTTTAGATGGTTAAAAAGGAACGCTGAAGAATGTTTATCTTGGTAGAGTATTTGTTCATCCTTTAAATGTTTCTTAGAACTGCTAAAAAGTGGATATTATTATAACCTAGAGAATAAGAGTGCATCTTGTTTACAAGTTTTAGCTACACTAATTCTGTGCTTCAGTGGTTTAAATGACAACTCAGTGCTCACATAAATAAGCAAGCTACTTCACCGTGCGAGCCAGCAAATTATAAAAATTCATGTTATGGAAAACAGGCAACTTTGCTATTTGAGTGTGGTAGATAAAACCTTGATTGAGTTGCACTGAAGTAGTATAAAAACGTTAACTTTCAAGAATTTTTCTAGAGAAAGCTCGTAAGTTTGAAGTAGTCAGTAAGGATTGATGAGAGTATTAAAATGCCAATGGAATGCAAGCGTCAGTCATAGGAGATGACACTGTGGAACAAAAGTGAATAATCAAAAAAAGTATTATCTGTAAGACTTAATCTCTTAAGCTATGTTCCACCCATTTCACTGTATTATTTCTGTGTTCTTTGTTATACCTGAGGTGCTCGGTTACACAGCAGCTTGGTTAAAATTCTTAAAATAGCCATGTGAAATTATATATGATTTGAATTATGCTAATAATTGGGAAATGTTAGCCCTTTCTTCCCTCGGGCTTTACAAAAGAGAAGGTGGTCTTTATCCATGTTCTTTTCATCGAGTTCGCAGAGCATGAGCTTTCAGTCATCTGAACTTCCATTATCTACAGTCTGTAGATGCTACTCTGTGCAGTCAACAGAACAAGTGTTTTATCATCTAATCGCAAAACTAATGATGAATCAGTAGCTTCGTGCAAGTATTTACCTGGCATCCTTTTAAGCTAATGAACCTGAAAGTGTAACCCAGCCACCTGGTACAAGTAACTTCAAAACCTGTGTGTAGTGTAAGACACAATTATTGCTCAGATTTAACAACTTTCAAGCACTGAATTCTGAGACTCCACAGTCTGTAGATGACACGTTGTGAAGATGTTAAAGTACAAAACAAATACTTGAGATGCTTCAAGACTGGAATCTTGAAAGGTTTTGTCCCAAATTTTTAAGCATGGTTTAGAAGTAGTAAAGGATAGCTAGGAAGCATGTGAAACATTGTATTTGTGATACGCTTCAAATTCCCTCTTCTTCAGGTGGAATAGAAACTCAAAGTAGTTTTTACTCATGCTGTTAATATTTCCATAATGCACTTGGAAGAAAGCAGGCGATGGTTCTCAGTTGGTGTTTTGGGGTTTTTTTTTTGTTATGGGATCAAGGCTTTTAAAAATTGGTAGACTGTTTCTGTCTGTGGATGAAAATACCTGAAAGCTTAGTAGCTGCAGAGTTGCTGTTCTGGAAATGAAGCGTAAGTTATGTTTTATTTTTCCTCTCTCTTTTCAGGGGAATTTTTTCTCTGCTATGATCCTCAGAAGGATTACTGGGGATTTTTGACCCCAATGACTGTGCCTAGAATCCAAGGCTTGGCAACTGTATACAATGACTCCATCTACTACATAGCTGGAACCTGTGGAAACCATCAACGTATGTTTACCGTAGAGGCCTATGACATTGAACAAAATAAGTGGACTCGAAAAAAAGACTTTCCATGTGATCAGTCCATTAATCCGTATATAAAACTCGTACTCCTCAAAAATAAACTCCATCTGTTTGTCAGAGCTACTCAAGTCACTGTTGAAGAACATGTTTTCAGAACCAGCAGGAAGAATTCGCTCTACCAGTATGATGAGGTTACTGACCAATGGCAAAAAGTATATGAGACTCCAGATAGACTCTGGGATTTAGGCCGGCATTTTGAATGTGTTGTTGCTAAATTGTATCCGCAGTGTCTTCAGAAAGTTATTTAAATTTTTTTCATAACAGGCCTTAGTGATTTCAGTGGTAATCTGATGCTAGAGAAAACATGTCTTAAAAGAAAACAAAGAAATTCTGTCAGTATTTATTGTAAGCTGAAACAGACAGTTTTTTGTATATGGGGATGGGTGCTCTTTAAAGGTTGCAGTCTGGGGAGGGAATTACTGGTTCAGTTTCATATTTACTGATATTTTCCTAGGAAATGAGAAGGAGGTTACAAAGTGCAATTATCAGCATTTTTTTTTTCTGGTAAACACTTAATCATGTCATACTAGAGGAGTGTTTTTGTGGTAAAAGCAAATTAAGTGAAAGAGCCAGGATAACTATGCACTACAGTGAGAGAAAATCTAGCGTTAATAGCTAAGGATGTCCAAGATGTTTTGAAGTGACTTTTCTTTTTTCCTCTTTTTTTTTAAATACGGGTAAAATTTGAGGCAATATCACTAATTTGTTTGTTTAGGGTTTTTTTAGATTGAAAGTACATAAAGGAATGGTAGATCCTGATTCATAATCTTTCTCTTTTTTGTACTGTTTTTGAAGTCTGCTAAGATGTTTGTGATGTTGTTTGTGCACTACAGTTTGGGAGAAAAACTCATCAGAATTGGAACATGGAGTACTTTTGCCCCAGATGGAGGCCTGTTCAGATTACTGTACCACTTCTTGTCTGTGGATTTTTGTTAAAATTGAATGATAGGGAGGGAAAGAAATCCCAACACCTATTTTCTGCCACCTGGATGTAGTGCTGTAAGAACATTTTTTTAACACTGCTTAAAACCTTTTTTCATCCCGTAAAGGGCTCTAACCCAAAAGTTGATGGTGCTAGTACATTTTTAATACTTGTTTGTCTGAAATAGGCTAGCCTTACGCTACTGTTTTAAGACAGCCTTTCCATGGGAGTGTGTGTCTGTCTTCAGGCCCTGTCCTGTCATCATATTGTCTTTTTTAACATAACATATTTACTGCAGTGGTATTCTTGCACAGAGTGGTGACAGGATATGGTCTTAGTAATACTGATTTTTTTTTCTTTTTGTGTGGAGTGTTCATTCTGTCTCCACTAAAGTACAGTGCTATGTGCAGAGTATGTGGCATGTACTCCAGTAATTTGGAAAAGCGTGGCTTAACTTTACAAGTTGTTTTTCTTTTCTCCCTGCAATCAAGCCGTCAAATACCTTCTATCTTCTGATCTATAATGTGAAAATTTGCACTACTGAGCTGTCTTCGTTATTCAGTGTATTAAAGCAAAATTGACAATAAATATCCATGGCTTAAATAATCTTTGACGCAAATACAGAATAGGGATCCAATATATTGCAACACTTTTTTCTATGTATTTAACATTTAACTTATTTTGAAGAAGTAAATAAGTTTGAAGTTCAGCCTCTACTGCAGTAGTGAGAACTGGATTTAAAAGGGAAAAGATGAACCCTAAAAGACATATCAGCTGTAATTTGCCAGGTTTAATTTGTTATGACTCTTAATTTCCGCAGAGCAGCGAGTATGTTACCTTAATCTTCCCTATTTTCTCAAATTGACCTCAGTAAACCAGTTAAGGCGAAATGGCAGCGGTCATCACTGGCTGTAAGTGCTTACCATTATCTGGCTTAACAGCAGATGTTTCAGTAAGCCAAATATTTAGCTCATTGTTTATCCCCCTGGCATGGCTGAAGATTTGGATAATGTTTGTTTACTATGTGGTCTTACTGTTCCCAAATGGAATCTCTAATACATGAAAATACTTGCCTGGTTCTATTTCTTAATTCTCACACAAAATGTTTAAAAGGCAAAGCCAAACAAAAAACTGTGAAATGAAAATTGAAAAAAAAAAAGCCTCTTCCATTACATACCTCATCTTCCAGAGATTCACCAAACTGCTTCTTTCAAATGCGAGCGCCTGAATTTTTTTTCTGGAGTGACGTTGACAATTCTTGCTAAGACTGCATTTTCCAACAGTGTTGAGGTGTGTTGTTTCTTTGCTTAGTTTTCTTCTGAATACTGTTTTATATATATCCGTAGCCAAGAATAAGAGTTTTTTTAAAAGTGCAACTAATTTAATTTTTAAAATTATCCTTAGTCCTTGGCTAGCTCTCTTTGCGCTGTTGTAGGCCTCTAGCTGCAAGCTTTCTGAAGCACCCTCCCTAACAGTGTTGCATTTGTGTGTGTAAAATTTTTTTTTTTGCAAAGTGTTATGTAACTTTTTTCTTGTTTTTTTGTTTTTTGGGGTTTTTTTTAAAGCTTGGTTGAGTATTTACAAGACTTCTTGCTGCTTTTTGACAATCTTCTATATTTATTTAGTAGAACAAATTTCAATATATTACTTGAAACTATGAAATAGAATTGAGTTAGCAATTGACTGGTCATGTGATGTGTAGAAGTACAATATGCTGTGGTTAATTCTGCAGTAGGTTTGTTAATTTTGTTTATCTGCACTAAAGTACTAAGATCTCCATTCTGTTCAACCATTCAAACTGAGGGTGTGATCCAAGTCTGTAATGTGGTGAAAAGCTAAATCCTGGAACTTGCCGTGGGAGTAGAATATACTAAATCTTGTGCATGAGGAGTTTGTTGAGACAGTAATGTAGCTGTGACATTTTGCCAATTCTTAAATGCTTCTACGTTTTGCTGAACGTCAGATTCCTGTTAAAGTTTTGCTTTAGATTCAGGCTTAAGTAAACTTGCACAGCACAAAAGAAATGATTGCACCAAAGGTACTGATAATATTTAAAAAGTAATCTGTACGTTTTCCCCACCTGGTATTTTTCCTGCATTCGTTTGTTTCCCTTTATTAAATGAATTTCTAGCGTTGTAAGGACTTAAGTGAGTGTAAATCTCTTTTCCAAAATTATTAGTTACTTTAGAAAGAAACATTTTGTAATTTCCACTTGATCTATCGGTAAAATTTAGAGTGACTAAAAGCAGTTTTGGTGCACCAAACATGCAGCGTGTGTATGTTCTACAAGAAATCGAAGAGCTCCCTGTTCGTAAGGCTGTTTAGAAATGGCATCCAACATTCAGTGCTCAGGTATGTTAGTAAGAAGTACTGTAGTCCTCTGAGGGCAAATGTGTGGATTTTTAAACATTTTGCCATAATTGCACAATTTTGCATTTTTACTTAATGTCATGTTATGTTTCTTAAAATAAACCTATTGTTGAAATACAATGGAGTTCAGCTGGTTTTGTGATAGATCTCTTGCATGCATTTTAGTAGAGTACATTTCTGAAAATTAACCCAATGATGTAACTTGATGCTTGTTCAGTTCTTCTATCTCTGCACTTGTGTGTCTCAGCTGTATGTAATATCACTTTTTTTTTTAAGGCTGCACTATGCTGTTGCTTGAGGTGGAAAGTGCTTTGTTCTGCTTTTTTGTCTCATTCCTTGTGGCTATTCCAGTCTAACTTCTCATTTGCTTACATACAGGCAACATCATCTTTCCCCTCCCCTTCCTCCCTGTCTTTGGCTGGAGCTGACATCTCAGCAGGAACGTCAAGTAGGGCTTTCCAGTCTGATAATACTGTATATTGGAAAACCCTGAAACACTTCATACTGAATTTCCTAGCATCCTTGCTTAGTAGGGAAGTTACTTTCCAGGTGGTAAAAGGGACAGAGAGAGCACAGTGATGTTGGTTGCAGAGGAGTCTGCTGCAGAGCTGAGAGGCGCCTCTCCCCAGGTGCTTAAGCAAAACTCCAGCATTATTTGTGGCTTCTGATGTAGTGATAGTGCTTAGCACGCGTGCTTGTAAATCATACTTCTTAATCGAGAACCTTTGTTCCGTTTCAGAGACTGTCTAATGATTTAGTGGTGATGCAAAGTTATTGCAGCCTAGGAAAACAATGTGAACTTCTCTTGTTTGGGAAGGCACTCCTGTTGTCAGGTTCTCATGGGCGTTATTTCCACCTTCCCTCAGCTGGTAAACTTGTGTGCGTGTGATTTGAAGACTGTTTACGTGGCAGTTTGGTCACAGCAGAAGCAATTCAGGAGTCCGGGCTAGTGGTGGTTGTGTATGTTGAGACGAACTCTGCTATGTGTGATCATTAAGTCAGACTGGCTTGGCTGCCGAGGCTGTCTGCATGGCAGGCTGATGTGTCAGACCACTCATGAGCCATGCAGTACAGAACCCACCTTTCTGGAGACTGCTGCACGATAATCCTAACCTTGGGTAATCCTAATCTTGGTACTACCAGATCCACGTTCCTGGTCACCAGTGCAGAGTGGTACACTCCCTCCAGTCAGACTGAATAGCAGCCCGCAGCTAGACAGTTAGAGCACCCAAGGGTCCCAGCCTCTTTATATAATCCCTGGTTTATTTTGTGTTATCATAGCATTATTCCTCATATAGTTGAGCTCCTTTCCTCCAGCCTGTGACAACATGTACTGGACAATCTTGGTATCTTTTCTGTTTGCAGCTTTCTGTTGCTGGCAAGACTTCTCCAGAGAAATTAGCCAGCAGAGCAAAGGCACTGCTTGCCTTCCTGCATTCTTGTGCAGGTCTGCGACTGCTCTGTTGAAAACCAGGGATGCATCCTCTTGAAGACCTAGCAGAAAAAGTGATGAAGCCAGCACAGAGGAGGTAGGCTTGCTGTTTAACTTGTTTTAGTGAGCTGAATAAATCAACAACACACAGTAACCTGTATGCATTCTGTGCTTACTTCCACATCCAAGGACTCATCTGGGGCTGTGAAATACTAATGGCTGCTCTTAGGCAGACAGGTCTAACTAGATTTGGCTGTGCTTTTATGCTGTGTCTGGAGTTTGCTAATAAAATAGTGAGGGAGAGGCCAAATTGTCCGACCTCAGTATGGAGTTTGCAGTTGTAGTTACCAAATACTTGAATGGTAAAAGCATCCTAACCTGAGTCTCTGTTTTCTGTCTCCTTTGTTTGGAGCACCTTTGCTCTGTCCAAAACTCTACGAACTTATGATGGAAGATCCTCTAATACCATGGGATGGCTTTGCGCCATGCTAGTATGTAAAGAACTGTTGGGACTTAAAGAAATTAAGAAAGAGCTGAAGCTGACAAGAACAAAAAAGAGAGACCTCCCTCGCTGATCCCCCAAGGGAAAAAGTTATAGCAAAGCAAAATAACAAGAGACTGCAAGAAAAAGATAACCAAATTGCATCAGCTTCCTGAGGACAAATCAAATTAACTCAAGGTCCACAGTTTGGGCAAAGCTAAATCTTCAGAAGCTAACTGGAATTATCTCCCTATAAGCGTTTTTTCAACTGGAGGCGAAGAGAAAGCAAACAGAGCAGTTGTAGCAGAAGCCTCAGTGAACGCTGCGTTCTTCAGATACATCTGAATGGTTCTTGTGCTTCGCTGCAGTGCTCATGACTCCTTCAAAAAGATGGCAGTGTATCTATGAGTTGAGTAGTAGTTGTTGTCTGGTTTATAAAAGATGGTTATGGAGATGTCTGCAAACCATCAGCCGAGTCATCAAAGTTGCATCTGGAAGGCACTTTGGGTTTGTAACGGCCAGGGAGAGGGACCAGAGTCAAAACTGCGACAGGACTAGTTCAACTATGTTCTTTAATTCTTCAATTTCTCTTTTGCTCTCATGGCAAAAAATAGATGAATCGGCCTCCAGAGCCTCAAGTTTCGTAGTAGCTCTTGTGAAATCCTCTTAACGCTTGACATGCGTTATAATGTGAAATAATGCACGGCAGTGGAAGAGATAACTTTGCATGGTCAAGTTAACATATTCAGGTATGAGGAGGGCTAACAACTAACTAAGGGAGCAGTTTTGCTGCAATTTCGCACATGATTATACCTTCTAAATGTCAAAGAGGGTTTTCCTTCTTTGGACACTACAGTAAATTCTGATGCATTTTTTAAAGAGATAAATAGATGGGCACTTGAGACACTGTTTCTGTCCTGGGGGGGGTGGAATTCTTTTCTGGCTATGTTGTTTTTCCTTTCAGACATGCTTTGGGAAGCAAGGCATGTTACTTTGGAAGCATTTGGTGAAGGAACAGAACACCCCGTGCCTCCCCCCCCCCCCCCCCCCCCCCCCCCCCCCC
>VZSC01005656.1:400735-421174 GCA_013398225.1 Steatornis caripensis
AAAAAAAAAAAACAAAGTAGCATTGCTTAAATGACATAATCCACCAAGTTTGTTCCATGACAGTCCGCTTTCATGAATCCGTGCTCGGGTTCTTCACGGTCCCAAAGTTATAAAGAAGTACACTTGCATATGTGGTGTGCAGGGGAATATATCACAGTTGGGAGCTCATGTGCAGTCAGTAAGTGGAGAAATAACCACCCAGCCATTGCGTTCTCCTTACCTCTCTGCAACACATACTCCCCTCTCTGCCTCTCGAAGGGGGAAGAGGTAGACCAACAAAGCTTGAACCTCCCCCCTTTCTTAATGTCTCGTTAAGGTCCGATGTCCCTTACTCTGCTGATTTATGTGTTTCTGTACTTCACACAAATAATAATAATAATGCAAATATCCACTGTAAGAGGCAGGTATTTATTAACGATAGCCAAGTTTACGTGATCAAGCTACAGTTTAACAAGTATTTCAGGAGCAGCAAAACTAACTGATTTCAAATGTCTCTCTCCATGGTGGATTTTCTGAAGTGTAACGAAGGTTGCGTTTGTCAGCTTTGCCTTACAGGAGGCGGCAGTGCGATCTCTTTAGCCACCTAATTGCACGCAAAACCTGTACAGAGTGTTTACATCTCTGAAAGCTTTGACCCTCCACAAAATGTAATTTAATCTCAGGAGTTGAGGAGTCTGTGGTAGCAGACAGTGAGAGTGATTGGATATATATACAAAGCCCTAAATACTGGGTTTCCTCATGGGGAAAAAATGCTAAAGATCCCCACTTAGAGAACATTTGGCTGAGTTTGGTTTTGAAGGGCTAGGCAGCTTCCTGCGTGTCATAAGCTTTGAGTAAAGAAGGCATAGATCTGCCTGAATGGGAACAAAAGGGAAACAGATAAAGCGTGATGTCGTACTTTATAGTACCTGAGTGATGGTAAGGTCTTCCCAGTGTGGAAGGACCATCGCTGCATGCAGTTCCAGAAAAGCGTGTCACAGGTTTCTCCTACATCCTACCTCCAAGACATAGTCTGGCCCGACAGCCACAACAGGTTAACGGGACAGGAGGCTGTGTGCCCTGACAGCCTCAGTTACCATGTTTAAAGTGTGGAGTCTGACCTGTTGAAAGACAGTATGTGCTTATTTAGATCTTTAAGTGTCACTGAGTACTGGCAATGATAACATACCTGTAAAACATCAACCAAAATGGTACTAAATAAATCCATTGAAAGGAATGCTCTCTGTGTGACCTCTGTTCTGCAGCTCTTACTGTCACAGAAACCTGGCAACATCCAGTCCAAATGTAAGCAGTATGAACTGTATGCTCGGTTTGTGCCAACTTTTTGATTCTCTTTTTTTAATGACACATAGTTTTTTATTATCTGTAAGCTCAATTCTAAATTTCATCGAATTAATTAATTTGAAGTCAAGATGTTATGTGATCCACCAACTGCAGAAAAGTTTTGCACATAAATTTTAAATTACTTTATACCTTTCCAGTTTGATTCTGTTCATATTCCTTCAGTAACAGATTTCTTCAAACATGGAAAGTTCAGGGGCAGGAATATTTGGTGAACATCAACTTAACCTTCTCCCACAGCCAATAAATGAAGTGCTTAAATTGTATTTACTCTGCAAATTTGTAATTTGTTTTTCTTAAACAAAAGAAATAAAAGATGTACCCCATCTTACATCAAAGCTAGTACATGGAGACCAAGTGTTTATCAGGCGCCTCTTTCTTCTTAGTCATTCAAATTTCAATTTTTCATAGGCCAATGAAATAGTAAAGGAGAGTTTCTGCTGCTTGTGTCCATCTCAACCACCGATGGAGGTGGCCGAGGTTTTCCAAAGTGATTTTGAAAAGCAGTCTCAATAGTTTGAATTGCTATTGACAAATGGCCACAGCCCAATAGCTGTCAGCAGAAAACCTTTATAATTTAGGCAATTGATATTAACACAGAGGTGGAAGGAGGGACAATATAATTGAACAAAGGTAAATTCATGTTTTGATTTGGTAAAGCACCAGTCTAAAATGCCTCAGAGCCAAGGGAGCTATCAAGTATCTGCAAGTAAAAGAGAAAGCACATTTTTGGAAGAAAAAGACCAGCAGTGTAGAAGCTGCTTAATTCTGACAGAATTTCACCTTTTGCAATGCCATTAAGTTTCTACGATAACATTCTTTCTAAAGGTGTAGTGTTGAAAGAAATCACTCCCATGAACTCAGGTCTGATGCAATTGCAGCCTCTTCAATAGGCCACTTCTGATGACCTCCTGTGGGACAGAGCACAGAGGACCACATGCGTCTCGAACAATCTGTGATGAATTCTCTTAGCACCTATAACTTCATTTAAGGATTTATTCCTTTTGGAAGACGGAAAAACACCAGATATACTTGTTATATTTCTGGTTGTAAAACATTTTTGGAAAGAATAACTAGTAGAAGCCACGACCAGCTGGACCATAACATCAATCAGACCAGGTATGTCTATATACTCTCCCTGACAATGAATTAATGGTGGATACGTGAGGAGACAAGAAAGGAGCTGGCTGTCAATACTCCCCAGTCTCCAGCAATCTGCCATGCCAGAGGTGGCAGCCCTCGATGGATTTCTCCCAATAATTTATTTTGCTCTCTTTCGGCCATTAGAGGCTTTCTTAGCATGCTGTTACTGTTGGCTAGTAGAAAATCCTTATAAATGGAAGGTGTGCATTTTGTGCCCTGTGTTTGTGAGAAGAACATCTGAGTTGGCTGCGATAGCACTGGTAGCAGCCTTTCTTATTAATGTAAACTGGGAGCTAGTGCATGGTTTTATGCATTCGTTGGGTCCTTGAAGGGAAGTTATTTTTGCTGGGCAATACGAAATAGCAGGGATGACTGCGCGTGCCTACAAGGCAGGCAATATGGGCTACAGCAGATACTGACTTGCAAAGTTGGATGAATCATTTTTCTCTTCGTCTCTGTTTACCTTTCTGCTGAGTTTTCTACTCAGATTGGACAAGAACATTACCCTGGCATGCCTACAGTTAGCTTTTTCCCTATTTTTTCTTGTGCTTAAGTAGTGCGTTGCAGCGTCTGGATTATAAACACAGCAAGGGAATGTTTTAAATCCTCCAAATGGGGATTTGCAACGTAAGTCTTGTGGAAACATTCCTGCTGAAATTGGGTTATATAAACCTCCGCAAAGCACAAACTCATGTTGTGGACATTGCTCGCTCACTAGTCCAAGTCAACTGCTCAGTTACTGGCAAGAAATTCAGGAACTTTCTGTACCCCCACCCTCACTCCAGGGTGAAACTTACCCATTGATAAGTGTTGCTGTGGCCTGCTAATCCCTTTGTTTGTTCTTGAGTGATCAAAATAAGTCTGATGCGGGATTTTAGGTGACCCAGGGATCACGCAAGAGAATTTCAGCCAGAAGGTTAAAATTACTATAGCAGGATGGGCCAAGACAAGGGCTCTCCGTATGCAAATTCCCTAAGAGGAGAGCGGCAGCAGAGCCTGCAGAAACATGTCATGAAGAAAGAATAAGTTAATATGTACACGGAAGAGAGGGAGGAAGGAAAAGGGATATCTGACAAATAATTTATTAACATCCACAGAAATCTGAGAAGCCAGCACTGCAAATGGAGGGTTTGCCCTGAATCTGTCCCTGATGGGCGAAGGGCCATCCCTGCTCATGGAAGGTTAGTTAATGTGGGATGTGGTTGCCTTTGGATGTAACTTGAGGGGTCAAGTGGCAGAGGGTGTTGCAAGTTACAGAAAGGTCTTGCATCTGAGGATACAGCCTGTGATCTCAACCTTTGATCTCAGCTGCATCTAGGGTGGGGGAAGAGTTCAGCAGATGGCTTTAAAAGCTGAGCAGGTCGCTGCCAGGGGAGCCAGCAGCTGGAGTGCCACAGGGAGGGGAGTCTGAGTGGTACCCACCTCTGCTGAAGAGAGAACGGTCCCACTGAATGGCGGTTAGTGAGTTTGTACGTCTGGCGCGTGGTGGCTTGCTTGGGTTGAGGGAAACTTGGCGCCAGGGAGTCCCTGGAGCAACAGGTGAAGCTGCATTAGATTTGGTTTTGATTTGTCATGGTGCTCTCATTTAACAACAGGAAAACACCCAACAAATGTTGTGGAAAATAATTGCGTAGTCCAAGAGTAGTCCCCGCTCGATTTGCCTTACAGAATGGAGGGCTATGATTTGTATATGTTGGTTCCAAAAGACAAAAGTTCAATAAATTAAGGAAAGCAGATGGTAATACCAACTGGATTGACACGTAAGGGCCTTGATTGTGCAAGACACCTGGACTTTCTTTATTTTGAAGTTGTTAATAGCAGCCTCAACCAGTTTCCTAAAGAGGAGGGAAGAATAGTGGATAAAGAAGATCCAAATTTGACCGATGAATAACTAACTCGAAAAGAGGAATGAAGCAGGAAGCTTATAGGGAATGCTGGATGGAGAAATGGGAAGTCCAGACATGTATAACTTCGCAAAAAGGAATTAGGGGTAAAATGAGAGAGCCTTTAAGTGAATTTGAGTCAAACCATGGCTATGCAAGAGCAACTGTCATTATTTTCTTCTGCTACAATAAAAGGTGAATAAAGAGGTGGGGGTTTCAATGCTCTCTGGGTAAAGCAAAGATAAAACCTGTCAAGGGTGGGGTGAGATGGGATGATCTCAAAGAGCTGACAACTGAGATTACACTCACAATGCAACTGGAGAACAACAAATGAAATATAATGTCTCCATTCATTTAAATATGACCTGGAAAATTATAGGTCTGTAATTCTACTTCAGTAGTGTGGCAGGGCCTGAAAAACATTGAAGGGAAAAAGCAGCTGTGGTCCTGGATGTAAATGGGTATTGACATAAGAAAACAAGGGCTTCCCAGAGGACCTCAAACAGTTTAGGAACAGTTATTAAAAAGGAAAATGAAAAATTTCCTTTAAATGGACATTGGAGAAGGAGCTGCTGTGGTGCCACAAGGAAATTAAGAACAAACCTGTAGAAGATGGGGGGCTGGTGCAGAGAAACTTGAAGCTGACAAAGACATGGCTAAGAGGTGTCTTTGGTGGTAATGGAAGGGGTAATGCCCCATGAGAGAATGGTCTTGGGCCCTCCTTGGTGCTGTTGTCCCCACGAACCATGGTGATGCCACGGGAAGAATGAGAGGTGAACGTGAATGTATCACCTTATTGTCTGCTCATTGCTCAGGCTATTAAAGTCTGTTAAAATAATCCCTAAATTTCGGTTCCTCCAAGTCAGCCTCTGGAAGCCTTGTTTTACAGTCAGGGAAGTAAGACTCAACTGATGTGATTTCTATTTTTTAGTATACACTACATTTTCATTTAACTTCAGTTCCTTTCTTTGGTTTCCTGTGTTATGTAAGAATTTGCCTTGATATAGAAAAGCTGGACAATGAAGCTGATACCATAATCTGATTTTATGCTAATATCTTCTCAATAAATTTCCCATTAAACAGAAAAGGAAATTAAAGTAACAAATACATTCATAATGTGAGACTTTTAAAGGTGGTGTACAATTAGTCACAGTTTTACAAGCAGAATGAATTGGTTGTAATAAAAAATAACCTTTCCTCTTAATCCATGAAAATATATTTGAAGTTCAGGCTCAACCTTTTTAAAGGACTGTCAAAAAATATTTGAATTTGAGGGGCCTGAGAATTTTTCCATATCCTAAACTTTGGTAGATTGTGAATACCAAACATAATGTTAAATAAGGACATGTGTCCTCACTATGCTCACCCCTTAATCAATTTCATTTTGCCTAATTTCAGAACCACTAGGATACGTCGATATTTTTAGGAGTGTGGTAGTCTCCATAATGTTTGAATGGCCTAAATTGAGTAGAATAACCTTAAATGAAAGAAACAGTGCAATGAAATGCGTATTTGATAAGTAATAAAAGCTCTTAAACATCTTGCCAATGGACAGTCATGCCAACATGACCTCTATTACTCTTTAACTTGAGTTTCCTTTTAAAATCTCACCCTACAGTAATGAAGTATAGTTAACATAATTCTAAAAGACAATTATTTTTTTCTGTGGAAAAACTTAGATGATGGAGAAGAATAGATTCTGCATCAGAATAACTTGTTCCATATATTCTGGATGCCTGTAATGGAAAAATAATGTTCCATGGATTTATATGAGAACATTTTCTTAGTTAATATCAGAACAGGAGAAACTTTGCAAGTACACCCTTCTTTGCTGCTGAAATTATAACATAACATACCTCATAATGTAACCGCAGGACATTTTCGCTATTTTTTTCCGTTATAAAAGATGTTCTAGACAATCTTCTCTTGATATAGCAATGAAATCTCAGAAAACCCAACACCTTGCCACCTTGGATGTTATCTGGGTAGAAATTAGAGTTCTTAAAGACTGAAATTATTAAATATTAGCATTTTGGACTAATGTTTTCTCCAGTTACAATCAGGTTTTGCTTATCTGCTTTGGACAGAGGTCTAGGGCTGTAGGGGTTTTCTTTTATGTTAAGAGTTGAGTAGTTCTAACATTTGCATTTGCCAGGTGGCCCTCAGGGCAATGAAGAGTGCAGCAGCTCTTGGCCTATTTAAAGAGTGCTTTCGAGTGAGGGTACAGCCTGACACGACTTTCTCTACCTGCCCATTTCCATGCACACCAGCCAAAGCATAGCATGGCTCTCGTGGCTGCACAGCTCCTATCCCAGACTTGCAGGCACGTGGCCACCTCTAAACCTGAGCAGTAGTTGTGCTTGCTTGGACTTGTCTGTGCAGACGTAGTTGTGATAAACCCGGACAAGCAATGGAATAAACTGGCTTTAAATTAAAGGCTGATTAGGCAAAAGGACTTCTTCCACCACACCTTCCCCATCTTCCAGTGAAGATCCTGTGTGGTAAATGGCAATGAATTCTCGCATGAGTCTCAGTGGAGCAAAGCTTGCAGCCGCATGTGCAGTGCAATCTCTGTGTGCTGTTAGACTGGATCTGACCACAAGTCCTTGCCCACAGCAGCTGGTAGTGGATGCCAAGGGATGAGGGGGAGAACAAGACTGGCGTGTGGTGATCCTTCTCCAGCGTAACCTTACACCCTTTGAGGGCCTCCGGAACCAGCAGCGATGCCTTTGCAACACTGAGCCTGGGCTTACATAAATTTAGTTAAATAAAATGTAAATGGAGCTCGACAGTCTCAGTCTCTAGCAAAAAAGACAGTGAAGAAAGATTACAATATAAAAAAAAGCAACAATTCTCTCTTGGGCTAGAGGGGGTGTATGTATTGAAAACTTTCAGTGGAGGCCTGATGAAGACTATTTTGCAAAGGAATTCCTAAACTCATTCCTGTATTTCCTGATGTATTTGGGTATCTCGTCCAAAAGCAGTGTGGTATTCTTCTTGGTTGGGACTGCTTTCCCTCCCACAACCTTCAGTTGCCACTAAAATGATGAGCAATGTGAACATGGGTAACCAGGGGAAGGCGAGTTGTCTATTCCTGCAGTCCTTGTTAAGGAGGCAGGGGGAAGTACAGCTTCTTTACCTAGGTGAAGTAAAGGCTTAAAAGGGATATGACTGCTTTCAGCAAAGCCATCATGGGATAACACCAGGGAAGAGAAGAAAGCCTTTGAGCTGTATAACACCATCAGCACAAAGCAATTATAAAATAGGAGTGGATAAACTTGAGTTAGATGGTATGTTAGTAGCAATGAGAAGTGGGAGGCTCTGAGACAATGTCTTTATGAGAGGAGCATGGAATGAATGCTTACTGCAGTTTGAGAGTTTATGAACCAGATCTCATTATATTTATACAGTGTTCTTGAGTTGTCTTTCAGCAGCTTGTCTTAACGCAGTATTTTCGATTTGGAATCTGGGGGTGCCCCAGCATGCTGCTGAGGTTGGCGAGATGATAACGTGCCTCTGTTTACTGTGCATGCAAAAGTTGTCCGGACATAGGAAGAGCTTGAAGCCAGGAGTGTAAGGGCCTCATAGTGGTGTTACCTCTTAACAGCTGTAAAAGTAGATGAAAACAAGCATGAATTCAGAATTGTATGGGTAGGCATGTTTCCAGCTTCAAATATTTTTTTTTCCGTATGGTTCCGGTAGTGTCCTCCTACTTACAGTTTGAATCCAAGCTACATATCTCAAGAGGCAATGGACTTTCAAACAGATGCAAATTACACTGTACTTTTCCTAAGGTCCTTTTTTTTTCTTTTTTTGCAAGATAAGCAGAGGTCCCTCTCTCATTCTCCAGCTAGCTGACTACTGCCTCTAAGGTTCAGCAAAAATGTGTGCAGCTGGTATCTGTGCCTGCTCCTTCCCATTAGCTCCAGTGATGTCCTTTCCTATCAGCTTCACTTGCTTCTGAGTTTGCAGTATATAAAGGCAATAAACCACCTTTTACGCACCAAGATGTAGGTGTACCTACCTGGCACCCTTTGCTGTGGGACCTACTCCTTTCCCGTCTGGTTTAATGCCTTGACCTTGACAGGAGGCTTATGGATGTACTCCCAAGACATATGCTTTACTTTTTTTCATTTTACCCTCATTTTATTTTAATGGCCAGGGGAAATGGGAAGAATGCAAGTAAGTGAATGCCCTCTTTGATTTGTGTTGCTCTTGAGCATAATCTGCTAACCTGGCAGGCGCCAGGCACGAGTGGAATTGCTGCTCGTAAGTAGAAAGAAACTTCAGCCACTTTGCAAGCAGTTGCTTGCAGTTTGCTTGTTGGCTTGAGGGAAGTGAGCGGCCAGCAGAGCTTCGTCCCCCAGCAGAATGGAAGAGCTGGACACACTGTTGAGCCGATCGCCTGCTGCTCGCATAATGGGAATTATTCTTTTATGCAGGGATAACCTGAAATCATAAGGTTTTCCACCCGCATCTGAAAAATACACAATGAAACGTTTACCCTAAAACCAGCACAACTGCGGCATCAGCTTCTCTCTGGAGGGACAGGCTGAGCAACTGTGACAGGAGCAACCTACGGAAGCCAACTTCCAAGGTGAGACACCGAGCTACCGGTTGGGTGTGGAAGAGAAAATGGAGGCATTAACTTCAGTTCTGAATGAGATCCATCCCTGAACACAGATGCCATGGGAGTATTTTCAGGGTGTGTATTTAAAATACAGGTGGAAGGGCTGGACAGGTTTATTGGAGATGGAAGGGTGATTTTGTATTAGAACTGAACAGTAAAACTGTTAGTAGCCAGCAAAAGACCAAGACTTTGAGCGTGGGTGATCCTCTGTACCTCTAAATTATTTTAATACACTTTAAAATGATGCCTGATTACACAATATGCATATTCTGTAAAACACACGTATCCTTTGCTCTGCAGGACACGAGGAAGTGGTTTTTGCTCTGAAATCTGGATTGACCATGTCTCCTCCAGTCCCTTCAGACCTGGGCTACATCCCCCCTGATGGTGGATGGGGATGGGCGGTGGTGTTCGGAGCCTCCATCTCTGTTGGATTTGCATATACCTTTCCTAAAGCTTTTACCATCTACTTTAAAGAGCTCCAGGCTGTTTACAGCGTCTCCTACAGCCAGCTTGCCTGGATAACATCCATCATGTGTGCAACTACCTACGGAGGAGGTAAGTAAAGCAGGACCGTATCTTTCTTTGGAAAAGAGGAGGTCAAATCTCTACATCAAAACAGGGCAGGAGAATATATTTCTTTGAGGGAGTTCTTGGAAAGCTTGAACTGCAAGTTTGGCTCTCTGTTTTCTGATGACATGCCTTGGCAAAACAGAGAAAACCAGTACTGCTGAGTATTTTATTGACATCTATGATGTCACCAGTTGTTATTTCATCAGAAATTTTGCTATGTGTGGGTGGAGGCTTGGCCATGGTGGAATTATTTGAGTCTTGGACAGTTATTTCAGCACATTCAGTACTGCATCTTTCGTTCTGTTCATATTCTTGGCTTTATTTTTGAAACAAAAAAAAATATCTCTTGCACTCATGATTGTAGAGGAGGTGCTGGCAACTTGAAACCTGAAGTTTTGCTGATGAACAGCCATAGTATACATGCCTGTAAATCTTGATATAGTATGTAAATATGTTTTTAAGTATTCCCTAATTCTGTTGCTACAATCTTGCTGCAATTTATTAAGGGATGATGTTTTAGATTTCTCTCTTCAGAATCTTTCTGAAAGGACAAATGTGTCCACTGATTACTTCAAGTTAAAACGTTCACTGAGTACTCACACCTCGGCTGCAAAAGTTGCCGTTGTGCAAAGGTTGTGGGAAGGTTTTGCTTGTCCTCATAATGCAACCACCAAGTAGATATTCTCAGAGGGATGTTTGCCTCAGTTACTGATGCCAGGTATCAGTCTGCCACTTTGATCTGAGTAGCTGGTGTGTATCTTGCTGTTAATGGTTAGTAGAGAACTACCTTGCTTTTAGGTTGCTGATGCCTGTGAGGTGCAGCTGCTGGAGGTTATTGCTGGGCTCTTAGCAGACTCCTGGTTCTTCTCAGCTTGTTTTGCAAGGGTGAAACGAAAAAGGATGAACACTTAAGAACACAAGAATAGCCACACCGACTCAAATCTACCTAAGCCTGTATTCTTTCTCTAAGAAAGTCAGTGACGCAGGCTTTGCGAAAGAGTCACAGATGGAGGGATCTTCTCGGTACCCCCTTGCCTTCAGGACAGCGTGCTTTGGAGGCTTCCTGGGTCACACACTACAAATGTCAGGATACACCCTGTGTACAGAAGTTACGCATGTTCATCTCATGCACTATAGGAACTGGTTTTACATGGCAGTAAGAAAAGAGCTGTTTTGTCATATGATATGGGATGGAATAAGGTGAAAGGACAAAATCTCTGTAAGGCTCACCTGGCACTCGGCTCAGCAATACGTGTCACTCTGTCGGTGCCCAGAGCAATGCCCCTGACTCCATGGACAACCTGTATCTTTACTCTTTTGACAGCTCGTGCCTAGTGTTACTGAGCACGTGATTCCCAAGATGACTGCATGCCTTGGAAAGCTGGCACGGGAACAAGCAACTTGTTACTNATGTCACTCTGTTGGTGCCCAGAGCAATGCCCCTGACTCCACGGACAACCTGTATCTTTACTCTTTTGACAGCTCGTGCCTAGTGTTACTGAGCACGTGATTCCCAAGATGACTGCATGCCTTGGAAAGCTGGCACGGGAACAAGCAACTTGTTACNGTGTCACTCTGTCGGTGCCCAGAGCAATGCCCCTGACTCCATGGACAACCTGTATCTTTACTCTTTTGACAGCTCGTGCCTAGTGTTACTGAGCACGTGATTCCCAAGATGACTGCATGCCTTGGAAAGCTGGCACGGGAACAAGCAACTTGTTACTCCCCAATTCAAATGCAGCCCTCGTCAAGGGAGACTGAAGGCTCCTGCTGCCACCGAGGCAGCAGCTGGGCTCAGCCCATTCCCAGCGGGCAGGTACCGATGTCGCTAACCCACCGGGGCTGACTGGCATGCTCGGGGTTCGGGATGGACATGACCAGAGAGGTGTGAGGGATGTGTTTCTTCCCTGTTTGCAGAAAGAGCCTTTTCAGGTCTGACTGGAGTTGATCGGCCAGGCAGCAAGGAGGCTTCATTGGGCTCTTTGGGCTATCATCTCTGCTGCAGACGGAATGAAAAGTTCACTTCCAGGGTTATTGAATCAGCAGCTCTACTGAGCACCTATTCCCCCTTGAAGCAATGAATGTGTATCCCACGGCAGTTGTTTGGCTCTGGTGGTTTCATGTCAGGAGCTGAGAAGGACTAACGGAGTCTGAGTGAGAGACTGAAGAGAGATTCGGGCTGCGTGGGGCTGCTAGAGGCCTCGTTTCCTTGGGTGGCTGTTCAGGCCCTCTGAAAGTTGGGTGTCTGAAACTGAGCAACAAACACTAGAGAAGTCTCAGACTGGTTGAGATTTCTGGCTTTTCGTTTTCCACGTTCCCTGAGCTAGGGCCCTCGACACCTGGACAAAGATACAGAGGACAGTACAGCAAAGGAACTGCTGTCAGTGTTCTTGATGGGGGAAGAAGTCATTACAGTATAAAACTTGTGGTTTTCAGCACTGATCTTCCCATCTCTAAACATCGACCCCTACGAAATCTTATTGCTGCAGAGCTATCATTGTAAGGGACAGCCACGTGTGTGAGCGCCTGACTTTCCCAGATGCTGCTTGTAACAACAGGAGGGAGTCCACATAAGCAGGATAATACAAGATGCTGTGAAGCAAGATGACTTTTCCTTTTCAGCATTGCATTTACCTTAACACAGACTTTGGGCCAAGAACTCACTGCTGGCAGCGGGGTCCTGCCTGTCCCACCTTTCCTGGCATTTTCACAAATGCTTCTGTTTATTGCTACAAGAGCAGCTTTCCTCTCTGGGGGTCTGTCCCGTGGTATGGTAGCTGTTGCTCTTCACCTAACTCAGTTTTTAAACTACTGTAGCATCTAGATTAAAAAAAAAAAAAAAACCAACTATGAAAGCAACAAACCTTGAAAAAAAAGTCTTAGGAAGAATCCCTATGTAATGATTATAGACTCTTCTAGAATTAAGGAAGATAAAATATCTTCTCTGTTCTTTAGAATGATTAATAATTCTACACATTTCCCTGTCATGTTCTCATCTTTCAGTTGTTGTTTCAAGTAAATGGTGTTGACATCTCCATAGATCTGAGAGCAGCAGCATGCTAATAGTAATAGAAGAGGGAATGGCAATAGTAATGGATTTAGGAGTTTTATCTCGGGGAGTAAATATCTCTGAATGTGTAAGTAATTGAATACTCAGTTTGATCTTCCTTTCAGCTACACTAGCATAAATCTAGAGCAATTCTGTACCTTCCAGTGAAGCTGCATGTTGTGTTTGAGAGAGGAGGAAAGAACCAGCAAAGCTTGCCCGAGTGGTCGAGCGCATGCAGGGGAACCCTTCAGGAAGAATTATGCCTTTAAAGCCCAACTTTAGATTTACAATGTTCAGAAATGCTACAGCTAACTGTATACAGAGTAGTCTTTTAGAACAGCAAGTGTTTCTTTGCACTAGAGTAATTAAAAAAAAACCCATTTCAATAACGATTAGCATTGAATATCATTTCTGGGTGAAACTTCTGCTGCACTGAAGTCAGCAGGCACCTTGCCATCACCTTTAGTGGAGCCAGGATTTCATCTTTCAGCTTCAAAGTTTCATCTACTGATCCATAGTGCTAGAAGCCTGGCAAATTTCAGCCTTGGGCATGGCATTTAGGAAAAGGGGACTGAGAACTGAATGAAATTTTAGAAATTAATTCTGTGTCTGTAAACACTTGGTTTTACAAAGGTCTGCAGGAATGTTATGTGATGGCGTGCCCTATAAACGCGACCTAGATAATAAGCGCATCTTCAAAGCCTGTCTTACGAGGACTCTTTTCTGTGGGACTTGAGGCTGTTGGGAACGTCAGCCTGTAAACCCAGAATTACAGCAAGCTTAAGCAAGTACTACACTTGGACCAAAAGTCTCCCCTTTTTGATCTTGTGTGGTAACATGGACATACAGTGTCAAAAGTTCAACTAGCTCCTAAAGAACAATCTGTGTAAGACCTTGAAAGTTAACACTAAAGCATCGTGCTTGATCTGCTGGACAACGGTCAGCCAGAAGAGCAAAGCAACACAGAAAATGCAGGCACAGGACCCTGGTTGAGTTTACATACAGTAATATTGTGTATTGCATCACCCTGTGTCAAGGTCAGATCAGCCTCGAGTGATGTTATACGCAGCCAGCCGGACCGCATGATTCATGATCTCATCTCTTCCCATGTTTGATTCCGTTTCTTGTTTCCCTATCCCACCATTTGACTAAATTTGAAACGTAATGAAGGAGCTTGCTGGGTTTTCTCCACTCCATGCAGAAGAGCTGGTTATGTGCGGAGTGGCTGCAGGCTTTACCATGCAGTCCTGCTTCCCACCTGCTCTCTTGCAGTGTCCAGCAGCCTCACTGGTGACGAGAGCTGTGCCTTCTGCTCGGTTCATCCTTGTCCTTGAAGCAAATCAAAGGTGCCCTGCATATACGCAGCAAACAGCAGTACCTGCTCCCAGAACACTACAGTCCTACAGGAAGATTTCTTGGGGCAACTCACATCAAGAGGAGAAGCCCTCATGGAGTTACGATCACTTGTCACAACAGTTTTATTTGATGGGGAAAAAAAAACCCAACAAGGACTCATCTGCCCCTTTATAATAGTTTTCCATAGCTTTAATTGACTGTCCCTTTTTGGCGAGGTGGGGTTAATTTTTTTGGAAAATACCTGCATTATATAACAGCTCAGGGTACTCTGATCTGCAAACAACTGTGTCCCAGAGACTACTTGCAAACTGGTGTGACGTCCCCCTGTCCCTAAGTCACTGACCCTCAATTCAGGATCAGCCAACATTGTGCAGTTCCAGCTTTTTGCTGTTCTTGAGTGGGACTCGCTCTTCATGGTGGCCCTGTAACATCTCTCCTCTCCCAAACATCAGGTGGGTTTAATGGGATCTAAATCTCACCACCTCACTGAAGCATTATTCAGATAGCCCTGAGGCAAGTGATCCTCTTTCTGTCTTGTTGACAAACACTTGAGAGATTATTTGTGGCAGGACAGCCTTGGAGATGGGCTGGAGACAGCAGCAGCCTTCTGGACCCAGCTGTGCCACAGCTGCTTAGGGCTATGCCTTGGAGAAGGTGCTATTGGAGGGGCTGGATGTGTTTGGACCCTGCAGTCACAATCTGCTGCATTAGTTTTGACTGTCTAAGCTGCAGATCCTTGCTCACCTGGTTCTTTTTCACTGAAATGAGCAAGGAAACTCTCACAAGAATATTTTCACCAGAAGCCACAGGAGACCTGTGGGCTCAGTGGAGGTGAGCCCAAGTCCATATGCTTGGGCTGCAGTACACGGAGGGTACATCCACCACCCAGAAACTCTCCGTGTTTGCAAGCTGTGACCATGTGGAGATCAGCTAAATTCATTCAGGGTGAAAAATGTAGTGAGGTAGCATCATAAGCAAACAGGTCTAAGATACCAAGCAGGCATCGTGTGGAATGTGTTGAGGTAACTCAAGGCAAGGGCAAACACTGCCCTTGGAAAGAACTCCAAGGATTTAGGTAATTGCTGCCTTTCTAGTATGTTACCATCATTTCACATCTTCCTAAGTGAAGGGATGCACAGGATCACATGAAAATAATTATTTTAGGTAAACCTGGGATTATGCAGTGACTCTAAAGTTGGCTGAAAGTGGCAGAAGGTGTTCTGGGGTAGAGGAAGCTGCTGCCTCTGTTGCTGGTGTAATCAGTATCCTGGTGGGATCAGCTGCTCCGTGACAGCACTGGGGATCCGCAGGGTGGTACCTGTGTGACACAGTTTGTGTTTACCAGGACTTCTCATCCTTGAGAGGGCAAAAATATAAGTGCTTATTTTTTGTGTGTGCTTTTCTTCAAAATAAGAACAGATAGGCAAAGCAGGGAAGGCAAACTGGAATAAGATGGGTTATGGTACTAATTTTACTTTGACATCACTGCAGTGCCTGCCTTCACTACACGTTTACCTGGAGCAAAAATGTATGAGCTCGTTATCCTGTGGTAGAACCTCACAGCAAGGAAAACAAGGCTTGAGTTTGGGAGTGGAGAGTCAGGGGTGGGAAGGCAGAGGTTCTCCTCTGCACACAGCTTCCTCTGGTAAAGCGTCCCCTTTACTTTCGGTACAAATGAAAGAGTGACCTGCTCTGCTCTGGCTAATGTGTAATTACACCTTCAACACAACCTTCTGCCCCAGCTGTTTGTTTGCCCGTGCGTGTGTGCTCAATCCGAAATGCCAGCAGGCTCTGCGTTCAGCGGTGTTTGGGGAAAAAGCACAGTATTTGTCCTAATTTTCAATCATTTAGAGCTTGGCATGGCCAGGCTTCTGCCATAAAAGTCAAATTCTTGATGCATCTTTGAGTACTTCATCCATGTTGTTGTTCCCTTTCTATACAGTCATTTTCCAAAAATAACAGAGGAGGATCCTACTGGAATTAAAATGTAAATGAGAAGAAAATGGGATAGCAAAGGAATAATTTGGTTTAACTCCCCAGTGAAAACATTCCAGTTATTAGATTTAGATTAATTATAGCCATCTTTTTCACCAACACAAATGTTTTGGTTTGGTCTGCTGATTAAACTCTGCAACAGGGGAAAAACAGAAGAAGCGACGTCACTGCTCGGTTTATTTTATCAGCTCCAGGAAACTAGCACATCCAGCAGCGATGCTTCATGCACCTGGCTGGTTTGATGGCATGGACGCAGGGCTGGAGCCATCTAAGAGGTTTGCTGGCTCTGGAGAGGGTTATTTCACGTTGCATGAATCCCTCTGCCCGCCTGGCCTCTGCACTATTAATACTGGGGCTTAGCAAGCAGCAAGTTTGACATTTCATAACTTTCTGGTTTGACCTCTCCTTGATCCTCTTGTAAAACATTACACTGTGGAAAGCAGAGCCGTGATGCTCTGCTAGCGTCCTGGGCAGTTCCCAGCAGCACCAGCACCGACGTCCCTTGGCTCTGTGCGGTGTCACCCCGCTGCTGGGTGTAGGGGGGACACGTGAGACTGGTGACTCTGCCTGCAGCACAGCATCTTACACAGCGGCGAAGAGGCTGCGTGAAAATTAAAGACCTCCCCAAAATAGCCATAGGCATGTCAAGGGATGCAGATTGACCATGCTTGACCCACGTGCCCTGTTTGGAGCATGTGTGGGTGCTGCACTGCTGGGGTACTACCTGCATCCCTGCTGCTGCTCCGTGCTCCAGGAGCTGCTGGACAGAGTTAGGTTCCCTTTAACTAAAAACTCGAGCATGAAAATATTAGTGGTAAATCCCTGAATGCTGGAGCTCTTGTGGCTAAACGCTGAGGAAATTGTTGTATCAGCCCGGTCGCGCTCAGCGGTGAGGAGAGCGTGGGGGATAAGGGTAATTCTGCGCTCGCAGGGCAGGGAACTATTGATCTGTCCCCAGGCTTGCATTTTGTGATTCATCTGGTTGGGGTCCACAGCCAAGAATTTTGCTGAATTAAAACTTTTTCCCAAGTAATAAACTATACTAGTATGGATTGATCCCTTGGAAAAAGTTGATAATATTAGGAACTTAAATGTGTGTGACTGGGATATCACTCTCCTCAGACAGATTGCACTGAGGGCAGCAATGGTATCGCATCCTGGGCCACGGGGTCCAGCCCTTTGGTTTTGCGGACAGTTGCTGCTTACAATCTCGTTCATTAATTCAGAAGCTCCATTTTAATTGCGGTTGTGGATTGGATTTCACTGCTGATGCTTTTTATGAGCAAATGGAAAATGACAATGGAATATTTTTGGGAAATGTGGGTATGCCACGGAAGTGAGCATCACAGACTCTTTAAAGCAGTGCAGTTACCTCTTTAGGTGCTCACTTACCCAGTGCTGTTTTCATGCAGCAGAGCTAGGTATGGATTTTTTTTTTTAATGTGGAAGCAATTTCTAAAGCCTTTAATTGACTTTCAAAGACTCAATGAAGGAAAAACACTGTTGGGGTTATAGAGTTGTAGCTTCTACCTTTGGCTGCAATAAAATGCCTTGCGTAAAAGGCTTTGAACAAAATTATTTCCAAATACCAAAGTGGTCCACTGAGAATAAATAGAAATGCTTTCCATTCTCAGGGGAGACCATTTTTTTTTTCTTGGTGTTTTTTTTTTTTCCAGGAAAAGAAAAACCACTCAAACTGTCAACATTAGTCACTTTTTTTTGTGACTTACATTTTAAATACTTTTCATCAAACCTTAGGCTTCAGTAAGTGCAGGACGTTGGTTCATTTGATTTAAAAATCATGACTTAAAATGTCTATGGGAACCGTCACAGAAAGCTTTGCAAAGATTGGAAAATGGGCCCTTCTGGGGAGAAAGGAAGAGTTTCAGCTTGTGCCTTGCTCCTGGCCCCTTTTCCAAATGCTTTGCCCCTCTTCTTTCAACAGCTCTGAAGCGGAGCGCTGGGAATACAATAGCGGTCGCTTATTTACATGGAGGGCTGTGACAGGCAAATGAGTCATTTGAAAAGGTATTTAGCAATTTTAATCAATTTTGTTGCTGCTTGCCAGCAAATTAAAAACCCCTGCCCTCCAGGAAGCATCTGCTGTCTGTGGATGAGTAAGCAGAGCCCAGCCCCGAGGGGAGCCTGTGCTCCCGAAATGGAGGGGGAGCGCTCACATAGGCAGCTACTGTGAGATGGGCCCAAGTCTCCCCAAATTGCTAGGACGTCCTTTTTGACCTAGTGAGCCCAGGATTTCTACTGTCAGTCCCACCCTCTGCCCTCAGGCTGCCGTACTTTGCTTTTGAGCATCGTTTCAGAGCNCTCCCGAAATGGAAGGGGAGCGCTCACATAGGCAGCTACTGTGAGATGGGCCCAAGTCTCCCCAAATTGCTAGGACGTCCTTTTTGACCTAGTGAGCCCAGGATTTCTACTGTCAGTCCCACCCTCTGCCCTCAGGCTGCCGTACTTTGCTTTTGAGCATCGTTTCAGAGCACGAACAGGAAGGCAAAGACTAACCGCTTTCAGACATCTTTAGAAATCATTTGTTTGCCCCCAATATCTCCTGCTGCAACTAGTTTCCTGCTCCAGTTTTGAGTTTGTCACCAGTTTGTGTGAACATTTACCCAGAAGGTGTCATGTCAGGGACATTCTCCGTGACTGCACAGGACATTCTTTGACACAACCCCACATTTAGTATTTCTGCAGAAGGAAACTCCCATCTTCCAGCTGAGGTCATGGCTGGAGTTGTAGCCGCTTCTCCATCCCTCTGCTCCCAGGGGTTTCCATCTGCCCAGAGGTTTCCATCCTCGCCACCTTCCACACTGCTGCTAAGGATGTGCCCAAGTTCAGTCTCAGGTGTGTTTGTTTGGATTTGGTCTTTTTATTATTATTATTATTATTATTATTATTATTATTATTATTATTATTATTATTACACAGAAACCAGCTGCTGAAACAAACTTCATTGTCGTTTATTAGAAAAACTCCACTAATCCAAACCATCATTCCCCCGTAGGAAAACAGAAGAAAACAGCCCTGTCCCCTTGGCCATCCCCTTCTTCAGCTGCAGACAGGGTTTGCATACTGGAGGCACTTCGTCTCCTGCGATGGCAGACTGCCTGCCACTGCACCCTGCGCCTCTGCACGCGCAGGACTGTACGTCGTACGAGTGATGCAGTAAGAGCAGGTGTCCTTACGGGCCCGTAAGGTGGGGCTGGGCTGTACCAAACCAAAACTCTCCAGGTCATCGCACCGTGACCCTGCACCTGAGAGTAAACGTCTTCTGGCCATTTTAAGTTTACTCGGTGTTACAGGAAGAAAGAAATAGTAGTAATAAAACATCTTACAGACATGTTGTAAGGAGATCTTTAAAGCCCTGGATTAACTGTGCTAGGAAAATTACTGAGCAAGGCACTGATTTTTTCCCCCTCTCCATTATTGCTTAATCGCATATGTAGAAAAATGGGATTTGCGGTAACACAGGGTCTGTTTTGGGAGCGTTGGAGGGAGGGTGGGAATAGGGAGGAGAGGAGCTCCTTATTTCATCAGAGATTGACATATTTGTACCTGAACTGAAAGTGGTACTTTCAGTGGTACTGCTGTTAAAATCATGTTGTTAATTCAAAATTGGAGAAGAAACACCTGCCCAGCCCAGCCAGCTTTGTCTCCCTGTGTCCCTGGGGAGGGAAGAGCTGCGTACAGGCCCAGGTGTGAAACGGGACAGCAGCAAAGCCTCACAGAGCCCCCCAGGAGCACAGGGATTTGCTCTTTCCCGGACTATCTGGGAAAGGCTCCCGGCATCCCCATGCAGAGGGGACCTCCTGCAACATCCGCACGTGGCGGGGCGTTCGGCTCAAGAAGAACAGGAGGAAAGAAAAATGTGAACAGCAGCGGTGGTTAAATGCAGATTTTGAAAACGGCTGGTTTCCACACACCTAACTAGCTTGTTTTTTGAGTGTGAGGTTGTCTTTTTTGAAAACAGACTGAATACAGCTTTATAGGAGATTAGGGGAGAGTTGGTCTGAGCCTTAAGACACAGAGAAGCCAAGGGGGATGGGGTGGGGTGGAAGCTCTGCTTAGGGGAACTGGGAAGAAAGGGCCGTATTTGCAGCGCAGGCAGTGTAATTGATTCGCAAGCAAAATGTCTTTTGCCAGAATGATTTGTAAAATCTGCCCAAGCCACACGCCAGCCTTCACGGTTACACATGGAGGGCAGGAGGTCTCCCTCTCCCAGGAGGCTGGAGGCAGAGCGGGAGGCGACGGGGCGCTGACACTCACTTGCCACCTCCATATGAATTTTCCCAAAATTGGGGCCGGGAGGGCACGTGGCTGAATTCCTCCCAGACCCGCAGGGCTGCTACTTCCATTTAAACTTCCATTTAAATAACTGAGGATGGTTTAATTAACGCCCGTGGCGTGGCTGGGTACTGCTGCTGCTGCCGCCTCCCGCAGTGCCTCGGCTTGTGGGT
>VZSC01005656.1:423457-439468 GCA_013398225.1 Steatornis caripensis
CCCCCGCCCCAGCAGGGATGCCAGGAGGCCCCGTTACACAGAGCCGGTGTTCTGTGCGTTAAACGGCAACGCAAAAAACCGGCAGAGCTGGGGGGCGACGTTAGACATAACGAAGGAGAGCGAAGGTGCGTTGGGGCGATGCTGCCGCTGCAGGCCGGGGCTCTGGGGGAGCGGCGTCTCCGGGCCTGACCCCGCACCTTTGCGCTTTGTTTTTCAGGGCTTCCCGAGGAGCGCTGGGCGCCCGCTCGCACAGCCCGGCCATGCTGCCTGGGCGAGCCCCCGGCCCGCTGGACGGCGGCTGGGGCTGGGTGGTGGTCTTCGGCGCTTTCGTTTCTATGGGCTTCGCATACGCCTTCCCCAAAGGCGTAGCCATCTTCTTCAAAGAAATCCAGGATTTCTTTGGCACGTCCTATAGCGAGGTCGCGTGGGTCTCCTCAATCATGTTGGCCACGACGTACGGTGCGGGTGAGTAAGCCTGCACCAGCCCCTGTGTCCTAAAGCAGAAATAAGCCAGAAATCTGCGCTCCGGGCCAGCGTACAGGGAAAGCGGCAGTGTCCATCTGCACGGGCACTATTAACAGATTTATTTTCTGCTTGTGTTTCCAACGTCGTTTAGGGAAACACGTCAGATGTGGAGCCTAAGGGGGCTGAGGGGCAGTTTGTCAGAGGAGTATTGGTGTTGGCTGGGGTTTTCAAACAGGCTTTGTGCCTTCTGAATTTGTCACTGGGTTCAGCAGGTACAGGCATCTTTTGACCCCTTTGTGTGCCTTTTGGCCCCATGGGGACTCCAAATGCCTTTGAAAACGTCATCTGTGACCAGTTTGGTGCTGACATCCCCTTTGTTTCCCGCTGGGTTTGCAGCACCTTTGCTGCTTTTCAAAACAGGGCTCATTTCACTAGTACGGGCGCGGTGTTACACAGAAGCCTTTAGAAAGGGATGCAGTATCCCCTGTGCACCAGAGGCTGAGCTGCGTGGTGTGTCCCATCCCCTTCCCTGGCTGCGCTGCAGGCTGCATTGGGGGATTTCTCTGACACCACAAACAAAACGTGGCCATGGCGCTGTCATGCAGCACCTCTGTTCTCCCAAAGGCAGGCAGCACCAGCCATGCTTGTTGTATCCTAGTGGTGAGGGGCCGGGGGAGCTGGCTCGAGGAGACGCTGGCATCCTGCTGCCTTGCTTTGACACAAGTCAGTAACTTTGCACCTGAGAGGCTGTGAAATATGAGCATGTCCCGAACCTGGCGTGTTGCTGACGGTAGCAGTGGTGGTCCCCTCCCCAGAAGTCACAAGATTACTTGCAAAGCTTTCTGTGCGCATCAGTGAAAAAGCCCTAAGAATAGGCTCGTGTGAAATAGCTGGATCTGGGTTTCAGCCAAAGGTGAGCGTGGAGTAGAGCAATAAACAAAGTAGCTGCTTGTTTATTGGGGCAGCTTATAATTACAGCAATGAAATCGCCAGAGTCAATCGTTCTTATCAGTTGCAAAATAGCACATATAACTTTGCTCTAATTTATGATTTTTATATCGCTTTCATGACTCAATGAAAAACTTGGCTGCCTTCGATGAAATCTGCAATGGGAGGTAGACAGGAACCACGCTCTGTAATTGCAGGAAAATTCATCAATATTTATCCTGGCTATTAAAGCAATTCTGAAAATATTCTTTGTTTTTAAAAAGGCGGTTGTTTTGTTCCTTAATAATGCACTGTATTGCTTTTTGGAGAGTGCAGTTGGTGATGAAAGCAAAGATGCTTTGTAAAGGTTTGTAGAGTGGAAGCAATGCTTGAATCAGAGCCTATTGTAATCTACTCTATTGTGACCCACTGCAAAGGCTTGGTCCTACGGAGCGTAGCTCTGCAAGGGCTGAGTTTCTATTTGAGAGCCCACAAAAGGAGTACTTCGAGGGCAAAACCCAAGCAGTGACTTAGAAAGAGAAATCCTCTGCTTAAGCCAGTGCCATTGTCCCAGGCCACCGTCTTGGCTTCCCTGCAGGGATGCTGAGCCTGAGCCCTGGGGAGTGCTGTGGCTTTGGGATACATTACTACTGCGGCCTGTTACTAAATGCAGAGAAAAAACTCTTGCCTCAGCCCCAGCAATATAAGTAAGCAGTCTGCAGTGAAAAGGAAACAGTCGGGCTCTGTTTAGGCTGAACAGGAGCAAGTGGAATGTGGTGGGGGAGGGAAACACTGCCGTGGGGAGCAGGCAAAAGGACCGCTTGTCATTTAGATGTGGAATTTAGTTATGTGGAATGTCTCTGAAGCAGTCAGGTGGTAAAAAAAAGGAAAAGTAGGCTGCCCATGCCTTTGGTGCATTCTGTTGCCTACAGATAAGTGTCTGGGAAGCTGCATGGTTTGCAAGTCAATGAGAGATGGCTAATATTTGGTACCAAAAGTATGCGAATGAGTGGAGGCCGCTGTAAATTTCATTGTCTGGTGCTAAAATTAGGACATCACTTGTTGGGGAGGCTGTGGTTGGGGTTTTAGTATAGGTGGATATGCCAAATGTGTCCCATGGAGAGCAGAGACCACTGCTCTCCCTGATGGCTGGGTCCCTAACACATTTCTCTCTGTCTTCCCTGTAGCTCAGGGCATCGTACAGTGCCAGCCATCTTCCTGGGGAAATGCTGTTTCTTCCATTGCACTCAGTCTTCAGTAGATGTTAGCTGGGGCTCATGGCACCTTGATGATGATCTTATGATTTCAACCACCATCATCCACAGTGAAGCAATGGGAAACCCTGCTCTGCCATGGGGTGGGGAGAGACCTTGATGGAACGGCCCCAAAAATCATGTCCCTTCCACAGACTGCCATGTGCTGAAGCAATAACCCAGCGCCTGTCCCGTAACACTGCAATAAATGTGTCAAAGTAGTTACGTTAGGGGCTCCCTGGCTGCCTCCATGGGTTCTTGCCCGCTCTGCTTTGTCTTCCAAAAAAAATATGTCCTCCCACCCTCTGGTATGGAAGAGATGCTTCATGCCTGGCCATGACCAAGTGAGGGACACGCTCTGCAGATTAACCCTGCACCTGACAGTGTCTGAAGTTGCTCACAGGGGTGTAGATTGAGCATCTTGGGTGCAGGTCACGGCCGATGAGCTGGTGCTGGAGCACATGAAATGCTGCTTTGGTTGCCTCTGCCTTCTCCCATCTGCAGATTTTCCAACCCTCTTCCTTCTCTTCAAGTTTTCAAGTCAGTGCCATGTGCTCTGTACCTGGGATGTTGTAGTGGTCTTTTATCCCAGTTAACTGAGCATCTCATGCCTTTTTTCAAGGAATTTTAACTTTACCCTCCCTTATGCTATTATACGGTGATAAGGGGGATGATACAACTGGGCACTGCTAGACTTAATTGCAGACGATTGTACCTTTGTACCCTCCCACTTGCCTTGCAGTTGCTCAGAATTATGTCCATTTAATAGTCCTTCCCTCCTCCGCTCTGCTCTTGAATAAGATTTATGCTTGTTTGATCATCCCTTGCTCTGCAGCGATCCAGGCTGAGACGCCGCATTGCTCAGTAGCTGCAGGCAGGTCCACGGTGGGATTTTGCAGACTGTGGAGCAAATGAAACACACGTGCCCAAGAGCGTATTTAGCACATCTAATTTGATTGACTGGGCATTTAATGCCAGAGTGGGTTTGACTTATATTCATAAAATTCTCATTGAAGGAATAGGGCGCCGGTTCCTCTGAGCTGCCGAAGTCTTGCTCTGCTGCGGTGCCTGTTAGGATGCCTGTATGGCAAAGCTTCATTTACTTTGCTGAAAAACTAGAAAACAGTTTAACACTGGATTTTTGCTAATGTTTGCTGAAAAAAAAAATTTAAAATGCCAAAGTAAACTTCCAACATAGTCCTGAGAAACTAGCAGAGTTACTAAACCAGGTAATTATTGCCACGGCTTGTCTGTTCCTTCCCTTCTTTTCCTAAACCAGTGGTGAGGCAGAGCTGTCACAGCCTGCGTGGAGGTGCAGGGATGGGTGGGCTACAACCACACCAGAACCATGTCGGGTGCACTGAGCATCTCCTACACGAGGCGTCAAGCCCTGTGTTCTGGGGGGCTGGAGGGGCCAAGTGGTGCATTTGCTGGTGTCAGGCGTGGGCATCACAGCCATGAAAGGAAAGCCCCAGACTTGCTTCACCTCCACCCCTTCCCCCTGCTCCAGCAGAAGTAAATGGCCGTGATTTGGAAGGTGGCCCGTAGGTCAAAAGCTTTCCTCAAGAGCTCACAGGCTCTGTTGTTTGCTCAGTTGGCTTCAGGGAAAGGCTGTTCCCTCCCTGGTGTTCGACCGTGTCTCTGGGCTGTGCCATCGCTCTTGGAGGCTGGACCCTGGGCAGTGAGGTTGGCATCTGAGCACGGGCATGTCCCTCGCGAAGACCGACACGGCTGCCGTGCTCGTTCCCCTCCATCCCCGGGGGCTCAGGGCGGCCGTGCCACCTGGCGCTTTGGCAGGGTGCGAGGGTCTGATGCTCTCACTGACAACAGCTTTTGTTTGCAAACATCCTCAGGAGACAGTCGCTCATTTCCTTGGCATGCTCCTTCGTGTGGGGACTTGTTTATAGGCTGTGCTGCTTACTGTGTAACAGAGCTTTCGTAAATAATGCAAATGAAGCATATTTTCTGAAAATGCTTGCATGAACTAACCCAAATCTCCACTGGAGTGGCTCTGTTGACTTTGACAGCATGGATGCAGATTTACAGTGACCACCTGAGGCTTTGGCTTGTAGCACCAGAGCAATGCCAGTTTTTCAGACTAAGACTGAAAAATCAGCAGCCAACACTGTTTCTGCCCTTCACTTTTTGCTTAATTCCCCTAGGAAGCTGTTTTACACCAGCTGAGGCTCAGGCAATATATATTGCAGAAGTTTTAATGTGTCTTATCCCCCAGTTTCTTAATCTGAACTAGGTCGCAGAAAACAATTCTGTCACTATAATACAAGTAATAAAACAGATTAGTGTGTAGTAAAGTGGATAGCCTGGGCTTTATGATAGGGTACTTGTAGTTCTCGCCAGTGTTCATGTCCAGCAGTTCCACGTTGTGGAGGGCAAATGGGGAGGTTGGTGAGTGAGGAGCACAAGGGAACATTGCTTTTCTCTGACCAAATCCTGCAGGGTGAAACCCTGTCAATCTGATAAGGAACAATTTCTGTTTTGCAATGGTTCTACCTTTTTTTTCTGGTCTTTGATGAAGAGCTCGTTCCTTACCCCAAATGAGAAAAGTATTACGGAGCAGAGTCTTTGCCGGTTGTAAAGAAAAGGAACGAGGATCTGTCCATAAGGGACCAGGGGAGGTGCCACCATCCTTCCCTAAAGGTGCTTTCAGCTGCACCTCAGCTCCCAGGTATAGGCTCTGGCATTGGCAGGGTCGTGCAACATTGTCAAAATGTGAAGCATCACAGGGCACCCATCGCGCTCCTGCGTGCCCTTGGCGGGGTTTCCTTTTGCAGACTGACTCTTTGGACTGTGCCGTGCCAACGCAAGACCAAAGCTCTCAGGGTCTTGCCTTGTGTGCAGGGATGAGCTTTGTTCAGGGAGACAACCTTCAAAATACAAAAATGAAATAAAATAATTAAATTGTGCAAAATTATAAATTCAGTGCTGACATAATTAAATGATTAATTAAAAATAATAAAATAATTCAAAACAAAAAGCCTTTGGCCTCCTGACCTGGGCCGTGTGCCTGCATCGTGTTCGCAATACCAAACTGAACTGCCTTTTCCCATTTTTAAGGGTGAGACATTACAAGCCCTCGCAATAGCCATTACCCAGGCAAAGCAGGAGGCAGTGGAGCTCCCAGGAAAGAAAAGATAAGCAATATTAATTTGCTAGTAATTTAGTTGCCCTATTCAGCATCAGGGGAAGCAGCCAAACATTCTAAAAATAAGACATACTGATGACGCTAATTTAATAGCAGCAATGTTCTTGTAGCTGTTACAGTCTCCTGTAGGGCTATAGGAGAGGTAAGGATTGTGAGAAGTAATGTGTTTCATTATGGCCAACTGTTAGCGTTTGAATGATGAGCCGGCTTTCTGGCACGTGTGCTAGGATAGAGAGAATAATTTAATACCTAGGACAGTATCTGCATTTTCAGTTGTTTTTTTTTTTATGGTGACTGTGTGGCCAAAATGCTCCTTCATCATTGTAATGAAACAAGAAGTCATCTGAACAAAACTCAGAGACCAGGTCCTGACACAGAGTCATTTCAGCTGATAAGCTTGAATAGCTGAGTCTAGAGCAGGAGACATCTTACTTTTTTCCCCCCCTCATTTTGAAGAACCTCACTCTTTCTTTTGTAACTGCTGTGCAGCTGAGCCTTGTGCATGTTTGTATACAGTTTGTAGATGTAGATACGTGCTGCTTCTGTTGCCCCTTAACATGTAAAAAGCCAAGTTGCATCAGGACCATACATTGTTTTTGTTGTGCGTAGTGCAGTGTTGTCTTGGTCTCAGTCTCGCCATTTGCTGCTGTAATACTCCCCCCAGAATCTCCAGGGTACTGTTCTTACAGATACAAATTTATATTAAAATTAGGGAATCGCTTTCTGTCTGTTTTCCAAGACAGGTGCAGAGAGCCACGTTTTGCAAACACAAGAGAAATGAGAGCGTTTCTCAAGTAAAAGCTTTATCCTGAAGCCAGCCAGTGTTTACTATTCTTGTTATTTATTATTTATTGTTTTGTAATTGAATGAAATGTCTGAAGATTTAATTCTGGAGATAATCCACAACTGAGTCTTTTCTCCAAAGAAACTTTCTCCCAGAGCTTGTAACTGCTTAATAGAGCATCTGCTAAAGCAGCAAGGAAGAGATTGGGAAGTTGAAAGTCGACCATTGACCTTGAACATTTAATCCAAAATTTTATAGCTGTATTTTATTACACTGCTAGCATGATAAATTGCAGTGACAGGTTTAGAAAGCACCTTACAACATGCAGTGGCGTAAAGCTATATTAATAATGAGTTTGATTCTGCAGTTTTTCACTTAATCAAAACTGCCAGTGTTCTCTTCTGGTCTGGTCCAAAGTTCATCAAAACCTTCTGTGCCTCCAGAAGACCTCACCCAGGGCTCTCCGTCTGTCCCAAGTGCTTGCAAACAGTTGTGAAGTACCACAGCTGGGGAAATGGAGGCATGGGAAGGGAGGTGCAGGGTTTTTTTCAGACAGCAGCAAGTGGCTAACAGAGCCCAGGCCAGGCCTCAGGAGGTGCAAGCTCTCTGCAAATCAGTTTCGGCTCAGACATTGCCTGATGGACCACAAGCTCGAGGTCAGAACATGCCTTGACCAATGAAGGCTTTGCCGTGTTTCCTGCTAAAAGCTCGGTGACGTGGCTGCCTGGCCAAATTGTGTCTTGTGCATTGCCCAGCATTTTGCAGAGGATTTTCTGTGTGTGGACTCCCAAGTGGCTGGGCATCCCCATAGCTGGGGAGCAGAGAGCTGCTTGCATGACAGCAGGTTGCCTGTGTGGAGCATGCTATGGAGCTGTTGTCCGGTTTAAGAAATAATCTCTCCAAGACATGAGTCCTTGTGCAGATACTATGCTCACATGCTGTTTCTGCTGTTTTCATCCCCTGCTGCTAGGAAATGAGCTGCTACAGCATATGCTGGGGCTTTTTGTTGTTCTTGAAGAAACCCAGAGCCTCAAGCCTATGAGCTCCCACAAAAATGGGTTTGCTCCTAAAAAGCAAAGAGGTTATTCTTGTGCGTTATGCTTGGGTGGTTGCACTATGGCCTTCCCATCGTTTTCTATAATTTGGGCTTAGCAGAGAAATAAAAGGGTCAGTACCTGGGCACAGTTTGCATTCGGAGATGCTCAGCCCATATGGACGCAGTGTGGATCTGCGGTGCACAGCCGGCTGCTCGCTGGTCTTTCCAGGAAATCCAGCAGCTGAGTCCTCTGGGTCCTGTTTTGGGTCTGACTGCCCTGTGGGATGCCTCGGTTACCTGAGGTTGTCTGAAATGACATGAGCAGCTCCTCATCAGCCCTTAGGGCTCAGCGAGGGTTATGAGAGGAGAGGGAGAGGGAGAGGAGGGGAGGACAGGCGATATTTGCAGTAATATATCATGTGTCAGCTCTCTCTACTTCTGTGCTTACAGCCTTGCTTCAACAAAAATTCTGAAGTAGGGCTTTCACTAGGATTTCCCTAGGCATGTGCTTTTCCACCTGGATATTTTGTGTAGGCTGAAACAAAAGGAATATCTCTGCTTATCCATGGTGGATATCCAGCATCCTGCCATCGCGGCCCAAGCCCAGCCCGGTGCAGGGTGTCATCCTTTTGCTTATCATCACCACCTCTTGGAGTCCCACCAAGAGTCAATCAGCTTCCCTGTGTCATTGAAACAAGATGTCTTCGCATGCTGGGGCAATCCCTGGGGTAGCAGCACCATTATGATCATGGATTTTGTTAAGAAAGCCAGGTGAGGAATGATTTGATTTCTGTAATGGATGGCACTGCAGATTCATATACTTCTCCTGACTCTCAGAGAGCACTCAAGCCCTGCAAGGTCACCACATATGTGCTTATATTTTTTATTTTTTTAAATAGCCCTGTTCTACTTAAGAGCGATAATAGCACTATAGGTTCAAGTGAAATATTTCTGTGTTCGTGGACTTGGTCACAAAGCTTTATCATTTTGCCCTTCATTGGAGCTAGCAAGGTCACCAGGCAGCAGTAATAGAGATGTGATAGACTTAATAAAACCCGAGATTAATAAGAACCAGGAAGAATAAAGCAAAGAGTTTTGGTTGTGGGGTTGTTAATGCTTGGCAGGCAGGTGTTAAGCCCAGGCGTAAGTTATAATCCACTCTCCCAAGCGAAGTCCAAACATGTGAATTCTTCTTCCCCTGGCCGGTATAGCATGGGGTTTGTGTGCCGCTGTAGGAAGGAGTGCTAGAGCTTTGATGCCAACCTGTCCGGCAGCATTGCAGCTTTTCTGCCCCTGGATGGCTCTCCAGCGTGACTGGTCTCTGGTCAGATTATGTCGGGTTTCCAGGAGGTGGAAAAGCCTTTCGGGGAGCGTGGCCAAGTAAGGGCCAATTTGCTTGTAGAGCAGTGTGGTAAGACTGCCAATGAAGGGCTGCTGGTCTCAGGGAACAGGGGTAGGGAATGCATAGGGAACTCGGGTTCTGCAGCTGGGCCTCAGATGACGGAAGGGATAAAAGCCTGCAGTCCTGCCAAAGCAAAAGGTTAGCTAAAAAAAATCATGGGAAAGAAATTCAAAAAACATGAAGTGGTGACCTTGTGAAGGTCGGCGGTGGTGATCTGCTCGGTGGGTGAGATCCAAACCAGCAGTCCAGGGAAACTGCCGAGCGCAGGCAGCTGCATGCCTGGCACCTGCAACGCCAGTACCTTGCAGGAACGGTTATTTAATTGCCTAAATATGAAGTGACACGAAGGACCTTGGCTCCAGCCCCGATTTTGGAGCTGTTGGCCTGTGGCTTCTCTGCATGCCGCAGGAGCAGCGCGTGTCAGCTGTGTAATCTGGAAATTGAAATGCTGAAGCACTGATCAGATAAGATCGCTGATAAGGAAGAGGACACTTTGTCTTTCTGAAACTTGGGCCTGGTCTACTTTTTTTTCTTCTTTTTTTTAGCATCAGGATGCTGCTGCGGCCAATGCAGGTATTTCTGATGGGAGGTCCCTGGCTTCCAAAGCACGTGCCTAGTGGGTCAGGGGAGAGAGGGCTGCTGCGGCTTGGTTTCTGCACCAGACCATTACACCCACTGCCCTCTCGGCAGGATACGGTGCCAGTCCTGCCCAGGAGACCCAGCACCACAGTGCCTGGACTTGATCAGTTTGATGATCGAGTAACTCATGTCCAGGCAGTCTCTGCCATGCTTGGCTCATGCGTCTTACAGAGGTTGTGCTGAAACTGCAGCCATTGCTGCCTTTAATGTACAGACCGTTTTCCTCACCTACGAGGAAGAAAGAGAGGCAGCTTCTGGTGACTGGTGAGCTGTTGGAGCTGCTATTGCATATGCTCGACTTCAGAGTCCTTATTTAAAAATGATTATTTGCAGTGCAAAGTTATACTAACAGAAGGTATCAGAGCAGTTTAGGGGTGGACAGGTCTTTGGAAGCTGCCCTTTGGGGTCTGGCAGAGGGGTATTTGACACCAGGGCTGTCAACTGGGGCATTTGCTCAGTGCCATTTGTCCTCCAGCACCGGTGTGCATGGCTGTCCTGTCTCCAGCAGCTCCGCCTGAGGAAGAACCAGTTGTGTGTGGGCTGCTCAGCCATTGCAGGTGCAAAGCAAACCATGTGAGCTGACCAGTTGAGACTATTAATACACTGTATTATTATCAGGTACCAGCTATTCTCCTCTGGTGATCTGGAGCAGGCGTATGTAGGGCTCGTTTAACATGGGTCAGCTGGTTAGCAGCAGTTCTCCAAGCCCTGGTGACAAACACTTAAGAGCATGAGCCACCCAGGTCCTGGACCTTGGACTGCTAGCAAGGCAAGAGACTGAAAGGCTGCAGGTTTAACCCTCTCATCCCTTCCCCCCTGCCTTTGCGACTGTGCCCTTTGTTTTCTCAGGCCACCTCCCTTTCGGGCCATGCATCCTTACCTGATTGCTGACGCTGATCCCCTCTGCCTCGGGAAGTTGGTGGATTCTGGCAGTGTGTTAATAACACGGGGGCACTTGCTTTCATTTGCGGGGTAATGAGGAGGTTGCTCTGTTACAACGGGCTGGTACCCTGGTGGATAAATTATGAGGCCAAAGGCAGTGTTGTTATTCCACCGAGGGAATAAGATTATTACTGAAGAAATTGCAGGCCTGATCCTGTCGTTGTTTTACTACTAGTGTAATAATAGAATTTGTTTTATTAGTATAAATGATTTCCCTCCCAGCTGAGTACGCTCTGCTCAGACTTCTCATGTCCCCGGTGACGCCACATAGTCAGCACCAGTCATGTTGTGCTGAGTTCCTTGGTGTTATCTGTGTTTTCACAGCAGTTTGGAAAATATTAACTGTCTGGGCAGTACTGACCAATGTCCCTGTGAAGTAACAGCTCTTTAGGGCTGCTTGTCACGGCGGAAAAGTGGGAAAGGCTGAGCTGCACCTTGCAGCCCCAGCGATGGGGACACCGGTGGTCCCAAGTCTGCCAGCACTGGGGTCCGTGCAGAGAACTATTTTAAAGTGCTGCTATTTTATCACCTGGATGGCCATCAAATGGTCTTACCAGTAGACGTATGATGTTTGCAATGGCTCTGTGCCACTTTATTTTGCCAGAAGGTCAGTCTTGTGAAACCTGGGAAAAAACCATGTTGGTGGAGGCCTCTGGGTTACAGGGTCAGTCTTTCACAGTCTCAGCTCTTAGCTGCTTTTCTGAGAGCCCTGCACAGAAATATTTCAGCAGAAATTCATCCAAGCCAACTGTTTCTGTTAGTATTAGGTTAAGTTAAAAAAAATGACAAACCAAACTTTACAAATAAGGGCTGTATATATGTATATGTACATGGTCAGAGGCATGGGAGAGAAGAATGTTTTCGTGCTTGTTAAAATTACATTGGTGTTTTGCACCAACACTGGAAGTTTTGCAGCTCATAAAAAATTCATAAGGCTTGTTGAGGAAAACAGAAAGGCAATTCAGGTGTCTATTTTTTGAGCACTGTTGTACTTGCAAGACTTTAAGCCAGTCTGGATTGGTATTTCTTGTAAAGTGCCAACTCTGCGTTAGATCCTGTCTGGATCATCGTTCAGCGGCTCAAAAAAAAAAAAATGACAAGATGGCCTGGCTTTGTGGAGGAGAAGAGAGGAGGGTCCAGGGTATTTCGCATTTTTTTTATGGTTTTACAATCTCCTCTTCTGGGTCCTTTTCACGTCTGCAAACACAAAACTCAAGGTGAAAAGTAATTGGACAAGCTAATAAATGAGTTAGGGCTTGCTGTATTTCCCACTGGCGAGTTGCTGTGTTTTGCTTGCCACCAAGATCAGCTTCTTTGACGTGGCCTTTCAAGTACCAGCTAACAACGAATGGAAATCTGCCACAGGTATGAGAAAAGAGAAGCTTAATGCAGGACAGGTGCTAAACCAGCATGATTTATATGGGCTGAGGATAGTGCTTTACATTACATCAGTATTCCAGGAGCACCATGATCCCAGCTGCATCTTTTGGGGATATTTGGTGCCAACTGCTGCTCTCCAGACTGCAGAGTCTTACTGCAGGCAGAACCCCCTTTGTGTGCACCCTGCTCTGCAAGCGCTTGGGGTGTAAAGCGAGGTGTTTCTGAGCAGGCTTTCCTTGCTCTTACCCAGGGCATGAGCGTAGCTTCACTGGAGAGCACGTCCCCCAGCAGTGCCCTGTGAGCCAGGGGAGGTGCGGCTCTGTGCGAAGCCAGCAGCACGGTGAGGCTCAGCATCCCCCTGTGCCTGCTGACGATCAATGATGACCATGGCTGGAAGTTTGTTGGGAGGGAGGAAGCCACTTGCTGGGTTGTGGAAAGGGCTGCTTTGTTTCCTAAGGCAGGATGAGTGGAAGTGCCACCCCTTCCTGCAGCAAAGCATCTGCTGCTACCACCCCCTTGTCCTTGTAATGTATTGAGGTGCAAGGAGGTGATTAAATTTTGCTTCTAATTTCCTCACTAGAAGTTGCAATGCCGCCATGGTGATGGGGCTGTGGGGACAGCGCTGGCTGGGTGACAGCAGCCCTGTGTGCTCTGATCCCTGAGAAGCCATGCGTCAGGGACATGCTCAGCAGCTCAGATGGCTTTTGTTCCTTGCCGTGACTTTTCAGGGACTCTGACAGCATTCGTGTGGCTGCTTCTGCAAGGTCAAGCCAGGGAAATAGTGGCTTTCTGAGAGCTTTGCTAGCTGTTTTTCTTGCCCTGTCCTCACCTGACTCTGTAAATTAAGAGGCAAAAATCACCCTGTTAGCTTCTCCCGCTGTTGGCTTGCAGGAAGGAAGGATGATTTAGTTTGGATCCCAGGACACGGAGCCTGTGGTTCCTGCACGTTTGACCAGGCAGGTATTAGCAAGTGAAGGTGCCTTGGGATCTAAACTGCACACGTTGTTACCATAATTGGTTTCTGTGTGGTAATATACAGCATCTTTATTCTTTTCATGCAGGCTGAATAACTGGTAAATGACAGATCTCACTTTTCAATTACACCATGTTTCCTGGGGCTGTCACACTTTTAATTTTTGCAATAGCTGCAAGCAAAGCAGTAATTGTGTTTCCTATTTCCCACAACTGTGGTGCTCCTTTGTTGTTCCCTCTTCTTAATTCCTCTGCCTTGAGTTGAGCTATTTGATGTTTTCCGAAGCTCCCCAGAACACTGCTGTTAAAAGCTATCTAATGCTTGATGGCTAATCAGCCCGCTACGAGAAATGCACGATGGGTGGTATGTGGCAGAGCAGGGCAGGAGAGGTGCATTTAGATCTGTTGGGTGTGATGCTGATCACTGAAGACATCTGGGCAGGGTAAAAGTGTCCGTGTCTGTGCCTTGTACGCCTACCCAAATTGGCAGAGTTTGTGTGCTGAAGTGTGCAAAGCTATGTGACGTATTTCATGTGCTGGTTACTGCCAAGACGTGGGACAGCTTTAGAAAGTCTGCTCCGTTAAAGCCTATGGACGTTTCTTTGGGTCCAAATAACTTAAGTGGAAGTAATTTTGGAGATGTGATTTTGCATTGCCTTCAGTGCATTTCAAAGGTCTGCTCAGGACTATTACGAAACCTTCACCCTATGAACAGCAGCTAAGGGAAGTTTGGTTTCCCAACTGTTGGAGGCTTTGGGTTGGATTCTCTGGTGTCTCATAAAGTATAGGTCTAGCTGATGCTTTCCCTGCAGGTTGAGTCCTCATCATAGCCTTCACTGTGGATTCTCCAGTGGCTGGAAAGGTTTAGTCCAAATGCTCTGCTCCTGTATTCTCCTCTAACTAGCTGCACTTAGTATCTCAGAGGTCTCTGACCCTCAGTCCTGTGTGGGTGAGGCTGCTCAGGGAGATCAATTGCTGTCACTCACAAGTGTGTGCTGTGATCCTGTATGTTTTGCTGCTTCAGCAAAGCATGCTCACAGGGCCTGGACTTAAGGTTTCAGGCTGCAAAGGAGAAAGGCTTATGTTGCTTCTGAAGTTTGTCACAGTTCCTCGTGCGTTTGGCCCAGCCCGGGCAGATGACATCTTTGACATCACAGCTCTCCCAACCGACCGGCAATTAAGTGGGACTGATTATCCCTTTGTTAAATTGATAATGCTGGTTATAGCAGATGAAGCTGTTTGCTGAGGGTCACACAGGCCTGCCGTAAAGAGATCACACAAGACAAGAACAGGGAGCAATTGTGGTCTTGTGGCTTGATAAGTGATCACTGGGAAGTTGGGATGTGGTTGAGGACACTGCACGTTCATGGAGGGTGCACCGGGGGCACAGGAAGGGTGCTCTCATCTGTAAAGCCAGTGGTTGGGATACGAACCTTTGCTTTTGTCTACTCCAGCCTCTAGCCTGGATTGTCCCCGTAGCTGGAAAGCAGAGCAGAATGTGTTCCACCCTCAGCCCCTTCCAGTTCAACATCTGCTGTCATGGTCCAAACTCATCCTTACTGATGGATGAAGCCAATACAACAGCTTGCAGACTGGAGGGAGAGTGATGTGGATCCATATTCCCCTTCTCCTGAGGTGGATGCTGCAACAGTGGGACACAAGTGAGCATTTTGCTTTGCTTCTCATAGCAGGCGCTTCTGTCCCAGCAACTGCCCGGAATCAGAGCAGGAGACGGGCCATAGCAGAAATCTTGTGGGCTTTAAATGCTCTGCTCCATGGTATGACATTCCTTAGTTTTAGGGCTAATGTGAAAGCCCCCTTCCAGTGGGAGGGGTAATTTAAAGCATATTTTCTTAGTTGAGTAATTAAATTGATTCTGGAGAAACGCGGACATGTGGAAAATTGAAAAATGGAAGAGTTGCATGCCCTTAGGCTGCAGAGGAATGTGTTGGTGTCTTTCCGAGGAACACTGGCTCGATCTATTGAATTACAGGACACGCTGAGACCAGCTCAAGCATGATGCAAGCCCAAGCCCTGACCAGGGGAAACTCAGTGAGAAAAGGGTCCCTTTCCTGCTGTGCTCATCTGACATATGTGTCTCTTTCCACAGAACTTCTCATTGAATTCTGTAGTGCTCTGTGCAGCGAAAGGATGCATGCATGTGAATCTAGTTACAGGATTAGGAGGAAAAACCCTTCACGTAACTATACACTCGCAGAAATTCTAACTGAATGGTGCATTTGACGGGATCAGCTTGCAGATCACACAGTAACAGGGAAGCTGTAAGACTGTGCTTGTGTGTACTTCATGTATGAGCGTTTTGACCTTAGGCATCTAGTGGAAAGTATTTTACATGTTACAGATGTAACAATGGGCTTCATTCCCTGGGTTAAACAGCTCGTACCCACTGTTTTTTATTCTTGCACATTATAACAGTTGAGAACTCATTCGAATGCTGTCAGCCATGCTGAGGGGATGTTGGGGTTTTTTGGTCCCGCTCCTGTGCTCAAGTGTGCTGTGGTTTGCAGGGTCTGGAAAGCACTATGGCACTATTTCTAACTGAGATTATTTAAGCAAAGGTAAATACCCTACCAAATGACTCTGCGATGAGGTAGGTCCCACAGTCAAACTCTTCAGAGATGCCTGTAAGCTTAAAATACCCGTCTCCAGTAATCTCTGTGTGGACAGTGTGGGCCGTTCGTAACGGCAGGAACGAAGGCAAACAGGCACACTGGGCTCCGAACACCATTGCTGTGTGCTGAGTAGCACCAGAAATAGTCAGGTAAGATAAGATGCTGAGTGCTGCCTGTATCCCCTTGCCTCATTTCCAGCCTCATTTTTGCAGCATTTTGGTTCAGGGTTTTTGATTAACATGGAATCTTTTTCTTACATCTCATAGCTTGACTTCTGGATCACTCTTTCCTGCTCAGTTTGCTATCGTTCTGACTTCTCAGCCAGATCTGACTTCAGAGTTGGCTCTGCTTTTAGCAGGAGGTTGGTCCTGAGACCTTCAAAGTCCCTCTGACATATGCCATTCTGTGATTCTGA
>VZSC01005656.1:439482-463538 GCA_013398225.1 Steatornis caripensis
AAACTCTTCAGAGATGCCTGTAAGCTTAAAATACCCGTCTCCAGTAATCTCTGTGTGGACAGTGGGGGCCGTTCGTAACGGCAGGAACGAAGGCAAACAGGCACACTGGGCTCCGAACACCATTGCTGTGTGCTGAGTAGCACCAGAAATAGTCAGGTAAGATAAGATGCTGAGTGCTGCCTGTATCCCCTTGCCTCATTTCCAGCCTCATTTTTGCAGCATTTTGGTTCAGGGTTTTTGATTAACATGGAATCTTTTTCTTACATCTCATAGCTTGACTTCTGGATCACTCTTTCCTGCTCAGTTTGCTATCGTTCTGACTTCTCAGCCAGATCTGACTTCAGAGTTGGCTCTGCTTTTAGCAGGAGGTTGGTCCTGAGACCTTCAAAGTCCCTCTGACATATGCCATTCTGTGATTCTGATTTTTACTGGTCCTCCAGCTGGTTGAGACTACTATACACAAGACCTCCCTTCGTTCCTCCTCTGCCCCAAGCTGCTGGCCTGTTCTGCTTTCTCAGATTTAAATGCTTCCTTTCAGTGTGTGCAGTCTTTGTTAAGCCGTTTCTCTCTCTCATAATTTTGCACTTTCCTGAACCACCTCTTTACATAAATGCAAGACCACACTGGTTCTTTTGAGATCTGGCTAATCCATCATCCCAAACTGTTCCTACCTACATAGACTGCTGTTAAGATTTAATTAACAACTGTTCTGCTGAAGCTTCAGTCCCGGTCAGCAGTATTGGAATTGCATTAAATAGAGGCATTAAAAATGCAACAGTATTCATGATATCAGCCTTGTAATATGAACCACTGCTTTGTGTGTATGGTTTAGCATCATAATAAATCAAGAAGCTCCTATGTTGGGATCGTGTGTTCACCTGATTTGTTCTTGCCGCTTGCCTTCTCTGATGACACTTTAAAGTCCTGGGGGCAGGAGCTGTCACTGACTACACAGCCGCTGTGTGTCGTGGGATGTGCTGCCATCTCCACATCTTTCTCTCTTTTTCCATTTTCTTCCTGAAGTCACCCTAGAAGCTGTCACCAGCACCCCAGGGGCACCGATATTGCGGAGTTTTACATGCTTGGTGTCAAACATGCCCTTCTGTCAGAAGATACCTACCTCAAGGATCATTTTGCACCCTTTCCCCAGGTCCCATTAGCAGTATTCTAGTGAACCGCTATGGCAGCCGACCCGTGGTTATGTTTGGAGGCCTGCTGTGTGGCGTTGGGATGGTCTCAGCTGCCTTCTGCACCAGCATCCTTCAGCTCTACATCTGCGTGGGCTTCATCACAGGTAAGAAGAAAGTATCTCCCTTCCACCTGCACTTGAGGTTCACTTCTGATGGCTTGGGGTGTCCATACTTGGGCACCTCAGCCAGGCGCAGCGGGAGCCTGGTGAGATAAAAGCTGGTGGGACAGGGGCCTTCGTGTTCTAACTGCTCCAGTTGAGCTTTAGCAAAGAGCATATCCCCTGCTGAGTGCCACGTTCCTGGCTGAATGTCACATGCGGGATCTTAGCAGTGCCCTTTGCAGCTGAGTGCTCTCGGCCAGAGGTGACGGTGAGGATGGCCATCAGCGCCCTCAGCTCCTGCTGAAGTGAACACGGGTTGACTGCGCTCTGCCCTGGGCAAGGCAAGCCTGTCGAGATACAAGTGCGACTCTGAAGGAAGCACCTGTGTTCCTATATAACTGTGCATTACATTCCCTCTGTGAGATACATGAAATGAGATTTCAGGAATTTGCTTTGGTTTACTTGCCCTTTGCTGGCTTGTGAGGTTAGGTCCTTTATCTGAAAATAAAACCCACTAGAGTTGATTGAAAATGTGCAGTATTCTCCATATTAAGAAAAAAATAAATCTGTATTTCCTTATTGAAGTTATAATTTGATTTTTCTGTGTTGAAATATGAATTTTGTTGGAAACTCAAACAGGAGAACGCATAGGCTCAGTCCAGAATATTTAAAGTCTGCCAGTGCTGGGTTATTAGTTTTAAAAGTAGATGGATTGGAGTTCTCCACCTGCATGAGTATAGATGTTTAATTGTAAGCATTTTTGTTTGATTGTTTTGGCTAAAACACAGCCAATGTTTCTTCCAGTGCAGCTAGGACATCGCCTGAAAACATGACAAATGAGTTCAAAATTGGCTTCTGAGGTCACAAGGTGTATGTTTTAATGAACATTCCCTATCTCTCTGCAGCTGCATCGAGTGTTGCTGCTTTCTGAACATGAAAAGTGTGAGCTCAACATTTAAAATCAATAAAACCAGCAACTAGCTAAGTAAATTGGGGCAGAAAGTTTGTCACCCTGTTCTACACCAATATTGCTTTATTAGATCTGCACACCAATATTACTTTATTAGATCTGTACAGTAGTGAATAAATCCCCATGTACGATTCCCTCTCTTAAACCTTACTCTTTCTAAGGAGAGTCAGTTGTGTTATTACTGAGGGCATAAATTCTGCAGATTCCTTGAAAGAGATTCTAGAAACAAAGCGATGAGAAATAAAAATAACCAATGTCTCCCATGGATAAATTCAGTATTTACCAATGCATGAGCTTGCATTATCCCCTGCTAAACAAATGTCCCCTAGCAAGTTGACTAATGCCAGATTAGCACAAGAAAACCATGTATCTTTTGCTAAAAATATATACCTCTTGATGAGCAGAAGGGCTCAGGCAAGGAACAGCTCTGCAGGAAGGCACCAACTCCCATCTTCAAAGGTACTTGTCTAAAAGCGTGCCAGGAGGGAAGTTTGTGCCTAACCCCAATGGGTCTAAGATTTATGAAGACCCTGCTCTTTTTTGGTCCAAAACTGGTCCGTTGCCCCTTCTAGAGAGTTGATGGTGTGAGCTGTGCCCAATGCGCACATGTAACTGTCGTGCCAGCAACAGAATACAGGGGCAAAGCTGCCCCTGTGTCTCCTTTGTCTTAATGCCATGGTGTTTCCTCAGAGCAAAGCACATTTGTTGTGTACGTCTTTCCCTCCTGCTTGCTGAATGAGGGCAGCTGTATGGGTGAGGTCTTAGCTAATAGCCCATCATTTCCAGGCGTGGTGTGTGTGTGCTGGGGAAGGAATATTAATTTGACAGAGAAGGGAAGATGCTCGTAATCCTGCTAACATGCTTGATGCCTCTAATTACGCTTGAAGTGCTTTCACTGGTCAGGCCTAACGTGGAAGCATTCAAGGGCAATTATGAAGCTGCCTGCTGATCACGTGGCTGAGACGGCATTACTGTACGAGGAGAGAGACTTTGTAAAGGCAATTTGCAATGACTGTAAAGCAACCTGTAAACACCACACTCTTTCTAGCCTGAAAAGGAAACAGACTGACACAAAAAGTCGTGTTCATGTAATTCGCAGAGTTGGAGATAAAAGCAAGATAGTTGGTACTAGGAGGTCTCTTATAGTCCTCTGCCTTTGGCATATTAATAGAAATCTCTTCAGAGGAGCAGAGCGCAAAGTATCTGTTTACTGTAGAGGGATTAGACACGGCAATCTCAGTTGCTTTCCTGATTATGTCTTTTTCCATTTGCATGCAGAGCAGGGACCGGGCTCCACTGTCAGAGGCAGCTCTGAAGCAGCTCTGTCCTTGATGGCACCGAGCTGTGGGCTGCACGAGGCATTATGCATACGCCGTAAAACCCATGTTCACTTGTTTCCCTATAGCACTTAGAAAACGAAATGGGGTTTGCAAGCTGTCAATCTGGATAGATGCCAGCCTGGATGCATTAAATAGGTGTTCAGGCATGCAACCTCTTCTTCAAGTCTGAGGTAGTAGCAGCAGATTTCAAAGCCAAATACAAGGCAGTAATGACTGGTCAGAGTTTAGTTCAATCTGTACAAATTAGACCACAATAAAATGAGATGGGGTCTAGGGTGAAGCACATTGACTAATGAGACTGGAGTCTTTGCCTCAGTTGTTAATGTTGAGCATTGAAATACCTGGTAGGATCTTCCCTTGCGAATAATGTAAGAACAAGATCAATAGCTACACAGCAGAATCCTGAAGCACCACTTATTTCCTTCTAATATGAGGGAGATGTATTTAATCTAGGGAAGGATGCGCCTTCTAGCACGGGCTTGCTTCTGTTCATGCGACACTGCCGGCAGGCCTCTCTGTCATATCCCTTGGGAGAAAATGTGGTTATTCGAGTAACAATTTCAGCCATGGAAAAGTTGTTGTAGTTTCTGAAAACTGGAATAAAATGGATATAAATATTTCCAACTAAAGTCAGCCAAAAGCTTAAAGTAAATTGAAATTCCAGTCAGTCAATTTGAAACTCTCCAAATTTAATTAATGGGAAGAGCATGAGGTAATATTAAATCAGATTTGTCTGACTGGCAAATTAATAGTCCCATAATAAAATAATTGAGTTGATTATTGGTTAAGTGGGTACCAGGCATCCAGTCTGATTTTTGTTCTCCGCATGACATGTAGTAGGTCCCTACCGAAAGTGATTCTGTGGAATTGATGGTTCTGCCCTTTCCTACCAGCCTGGGAAATAAGGAGTTAAAGCAAATTCTAGTCCACTGTGTTGCATTTTCTCGGGTGAAAGAAGATGTATTCCTATATCTGAGCACCATCAAGGGTGTTCTCTAACCAAGGCTGTGTTTTGCCTCCGTAGTTCTCAGGTCAGCCCTATCATGGGTGTGAATTTGGCCCCTAAGTGCATTATGAGCAGGCTGTACTCCCAAAAGATATGCCCTAACAAATATCTGGACTACCTAGAAAAGTTCATGCTGAGAATGTGTTTCATATCTAAGACTAATTTTAATATATTGCCATTTCAATTTATTTTTAATGTTGTAAACTTCCAAGTAATTTAAAAAAAAGAATTGTGGACTTGGCAAAAATCACAATTTTGTAAAACCATTCAAAGTGAAGCTCTCCAACATCAGTTCAATTCTGCCGCATCAGTTGGATTCTACTCTATCAGCAACTAATGATAGTGTTCCTTAATTAATTTTGAGGACTTTGACCTTTCTAAATTCTCTTCTGTAAAGCAATATGCCTAATTATGTACTGCACAGTTAAACAAACTAATTATATAGACTAATGAACAAGAAAAAAATCTGCATGACCCTATTTTCAGGATTCATGTTCTCTGGTATAATCACTTCAAGGATTACATTTCTGCTTTGTTCTAATGTGGCTCATTCTTTCCTGCATGATAGGGTGGAAAATACATGGCATGATTTTTAAATGTCATTTTGATGGAGTTCTGAAAATGTAGATTTTTAAAGACATACTGCACATCATAGAAATGTTAGAAAATAAGAGATTATTATATGCTATTGCTCTCAAAGAGAACCACAGAAAGTTGGGACCATCACAGCGTTTGGTATCTCTGCCTTGAGATTTCACTTGTGCAAGAGAAGCTGGCAAACTGAATTAGCAATGTCGATTTATAATACTGTTTATATATCTACATGCAATAAAATAAATTTTAATTTAAAGAAACACTCTAGGGTCCTGTTGAATTAGCATCCTCAGTAGCTCTTTTGCTGTGTGCTTGCAGACCTCTTCATCTTTTGCATCAGACCTGAATTGCTCACACCACCAAATTAGTAGCGGCTAAGAAGGGTGATGTTATTTTCTGCACAGGTCTGTCAGCCTGGCAGCAGTGTTGGGTGCCCGCCACTCATGGAAGGGGGTGCCAGCCCCAGCTGCACGTGAGAAGGATGCGCTTTGCTGGTTAGCACTGTTCAGGCCAGAACAACCTTCCTCAAACTGGGAGTTGTCTTTTTTTTTATTAGATCCATCCTCTCTTCCAACAGAACTTCTGTGTCTGGACAAAACCAGGCAGCATTTGTTTTGCATGTAGTTTCAATTTACTTTGAAGCAAACTCTTTGTGCTAGGTTTGCCACCCAAGAGATTTGCAGTGCAAAAGGAAGGGACATTCCATGATCAAAAGTGTCTTTCCGGGGTCTGGTTACCCAAATGCAGCAGCCAGAAGCTTAGTGATATCTTGAGCAAAGTTTGCACCCAGACTATCATGTTGAAGAGCCACCAGGGGACCAATTGTCCATAAATTTGCCTAAAACAATTTGCTGAGGATAAATGGGTCTCACATCGTCCTTTGTGTATCTCAACTATTTTTCTCTGTTCCAGGATTTGGCCTTGCTCTCAACCTCCAGCCATCAGTGATAATCATAGGGAAATACTTTTTAAAGAGAAGACCCATTGCGAACGGCCTTGCTATGGCAGGGAGCCCAGTGATGCTTTGCACCCTGGCTCCCCTCAACCAGTTCCTTTTTGACAATTTTGGCTGGAGGGGCAGCTTTTTAATTCTTGGGGCAATTTTATTAAATTGCTGTGTGGCAGGAGCCCTCTTCAGACCCATTGGGGCCGCCACAGGATCGGTCAAAACCCAGGCAACTGAGAAAGGGAAGGATACTCTGAAAGAAGAGGTCACTAAGGATGCCATGGAAATGAGTAGTCCCATGAACGTCCCCAGGGAGACCAAAACGGAAGAGGAAGGAGGAAAGGACTGTTGTGAAAAAATCAATCGATACCTCGATTTTTCCCTCTTTAAGCACAGAGGGTTCTTGATTTACCTGATTGGAAATGTGCTCATGTTCCTGGGATTCTTCGCCCCCATTGTTTTTCTGGCACCCTATGCAAAGCACATTGGCATTGATGAATATTCAGCTGCTTTCCTCCTTTCAATCCTTGCTATTGTGGATATGATTGCCAGACCTACCACTGGCATAATTGCAAACAGCAAGTGGGTAAGGCCACGAATTCAATACTTCTTCAGCTTCTCCATTGCTTTCAATGGTGCCTGCCACCTTCTGTGTCCACTGGCTTCTGGCTACACGGGGCTCGTTGTTTACTCCATCTTTTTCGGCTTGGCCTTTGGCATGGTTTGTGCCATGCTCTTTGAAACTCTCATGGACCTTGTGGGAGCTGCCCGGTTCACAAGTGCTGTTGGCCTGGTCACCATTGCGGAGTGTTGCACGATATTGCTGGGACCACCTATCGGAGGTGAGTGTATTTTCTTCCTCTGCTTCCACTGCATCGTCACTTATATTTAGCCTGTCGCAAACAGTTTGTAAGAAATTATTATACATGTGTTTTGTTTGCTTCCCATCCACCGTTTTTCCACTAGTAATTGGACAAGGAAGGCAGGTCCTAGTTGTCTCATCCAGCATTTCTTCTTTACCCATTTCTGTGTAGTCCTCCAGTTGAAGTCAAAAGTTTGTAGACTGATCTTTTAGTCCCTGATCCCTTCAAACACTTGAACTGAACTTGCAGAGCGGGACTTCCTGCAATGCCAAGAACCTTGCACTTCTGATGACTCCTCCTGGAGACACTTCCTGTTGCAAAAGGCTGGAGTCCACCACAATTTAAGCACAGTAAAACACAACGGTTTTATGAAATCCTCTTGTTGACTCAAATGTAATATTTGCTATTCGTCTCTAAGGCTCTGACTGCTTCCCCTTACGGATTTCAGGCATCTCAGGGCATCTGATAGATTTAAGGCTGTTCCAAAAATAAAAAGAGGTTTATTTTTGATTGCATGGTTTGAAATAGCAAAAGGCAGATACCGTCAAAGGTCTATGCTGACAATATTGAACCTCCAGCAGTAATCTGAAGATAAGTGGAAGGAGTGATCTATGATTTTAACAGCCTTCACTTCTTTCCCTCTATAGCATGTGCTCATTTCTTTTTCTACAAGGAACACACCATTTCTGGAAGACACCATATTTGAATCTGGCATCTGGCTCTAGTACAGTCCTTATCAAATCTGGGTTGTCTGTGAATTAAATTACTTTACATGTGACATCGTCACAGAGCATAGATACCATCTTAGCTATGTGAAGTTCCCTGTCTTGCAATTTGCATTTCACCTGTATGCAAGCTAGAATAACTGGTTTGAAAACTGGTCACCTTTAAGTATGCTAAAATCATAGAATCATAGAATGGTTTGGGTTGGAAGAGACATTAAAGATCATTCCACCTCCCCTGCTGTGGGCAGGGACATCATCCACTAGACCAGGTTGCTCAAAGCTCCATCCAGCCTGGCCTTGAACACATTTAGTTAGGTTGTGTGTTCTGTCTGTATTTGAATGTATAAAAGTTAAACTATGCTAATTCTTTTGGTATGATAGTATCATAATAAATTTAAAGAATGCACAGAAAGAAGGCAGTTTAAACCCATTTCCTGGATTCAAAATTAAGATCTGGCTACTACTCTGTATGACACATCTTGCAGAGCCGTTTAATTCTCCATATTACTATGTAGCTCATACAGTGTGACAGAAGCAGATGTATCCTCTTGCTGGTTTAGAGATTCATTATTTAATTAATGGCAAACAAAAGAAAAGACAATTTTTAAATGACCGTTTTCTGAATTATGTAATTTTCTGTGTGGAAGATTAAGTAAATGACCAGAGACTGCTAATGAGGCTAAAACAGTTTTATGTAATAATCAGTAATATTAGTTTTGTAGGGTTTTCCCTACCACTTTAATAAGCAGCAAATTTATTGATTCTTTGGCATTTTAATAACCTACTGCGGGGTTCTACTTTAATGAACTAAGTAAATTGTTCGCGGTGTATTTTATGACTTTATCTTATTCTCAAAGGAAAAGAGGCAAGACTATCCCACTGCTGAATTTTCCAATACTCTACTCATTAAAACTCTCATTGAAACGTATTTAGGAGACATCTAGGTCATCCTGATAAGCAGAAAAGGAAAAATTGTTGTAATTAGCATTTTGGTTGATGTTTCACCAGTAACATGAAAAACACAGTGCACTGAAAATGGTGCACCAAGACATCTGGGAATGATTCAGGAAGAACTGTTGACCCAAACCATTTAAAAATTATTTTTGTGATCAAGAAATCTATTTGGTGGCCATAAAATCTCTTGTTAGTATAATGCAGTGGGATAATTAATCATGAGCTTTTCAATGTTAGGGGTCACTCAGGAAGTAATTAAAGGTCCCTTTTTTAAAAGAGGAGAATATTCCAAAAAGTCAGAGAGCTAATGGATGATGGCCCAGTTTCAAGGAGGACTATCTGTACTGTGAAGGCCAGGTTAGGAGTGGGTCTTACTTTAATTAGGATTTGGGATGTTAACAATGATCTGTGTTGCACCAGTAAATGGGAATTAACGGTCAGGATTGTAATCCCGGTAAGATTTGCATTACATTTTGACATAATGGAGAACACTGACATTTCAATTAAGGCGTCTCCTTTCAATTACTCTGTAACTCCGTAGCAGAGACATTAACCTTTGAGAGGAACCTATCACATTTGTCTTGGCATGGAAATTATCTGACATTGACAGCATCATCTTTGCTTTCCCTGGAACTAAAGTTTTCCAGTTCTGTGCAGTGCCCTTTCATCTTTAGATCATGAGTATAAATGCAGAAAGGGAAGCTGTGACCAAAAGTGGAATCCGCCCAAATGCTAGCGAATGACCCATGGTGGAATAATTTGGAGGGTCTTTGTCAAGAGTCGCAGACAAGACCCAGTGGCCAGATGCCATCTCACAAAGGTCTTCCCAAAAGCTGCCACTTCTTTTGGCAGCCTGAGGACTACCAAGTCAAATGGACATCCTTGTAGTTGATCATTGGAGTCAATGGAAAGCCCGTCTGGACTCTGTGATCAGAAGACTTAGTTTCTGCATGGAAAAAATAGATATGCCTGAAAAGTCCAGACTTTGCAGTGTAGGTTCTCTGTCCCCTTCTACTTAACTGTATAAATTATTGTTAGTAGTACCTATATCAATGTTAACTACCCACAGGCTATATAGTGGAACGCGTGTGAAGTACTTGCAGGATCAGAGTATTTGTGGAAGATATCAGAAGTACAGAGAATGTCTTATTTTATCGTAAAGCCACAAGGGTGTCCCTTTATATTTGGGATCTGACAACACAATATTCTTGCCTTCATCTCTAAGTTTCTTTTTTTTGATTTAATATATGTTTTACAGGAACTCTTATCGATACCTTTGGGGACTATAAATATATGTTCATTAAGTGTGGAGCTGTGATGGTCCTGGCAGGAACCTTCCTGTTCATCATGAATTATTATAATTATCGTATGCTTGCCAAGGAGGAGAAGAAAAAAAAGGCAGAAGAAGAGGACCCTAAATCTGTAAGGACAGAAAATGAAGGCAGAAATAACTGGAACAAAGAAATTGTACGAGATGGGCCTGAGATGGAACCTTTGAGAGAGGAACAAGAAGGACTAAAGAAGGAAGCGAATGGCACAAATGAAGTTTAAACCTATTCTCATGGGCTGAATGGGAAATTACTCCTGGGTTGCTTAAGTGGGCACCAGCTGTGAAATCACACTAGGTTTTTTAATTCACCATATGCTGTGCCATGTACATCCTCTTCTTAGTCTAGTTTCTTATAATGTGCTGGGACGCACAGTGCAGTATCCATTCGCATACCAAAGGTCCTGCAACATTTTTCTTCAGCTATTTCTCATTTCCTAGAGGGGCTGAGTAAGGGTGTAACTGACACCCTACTTTTATTCCCCATACTACAGCTCTACTCAGTGAAAAGGCCAGTGGCCATCAGAGTCAATGCAGAGCCCTTCCAGCAGCCTGAATGGGCTTTGCATTGAGTACTGTGGTGGCTGGATCTTCTCACCATGCAGTCAAAACTCTTTGACCCTCTTTGACTGCAGTGTCAGAATTATCCCAGGGATCTGGTGCTGCCTTCCACTGGCAGCTGCACTGTGACTTGCACCTCTGTCTCATGGAAACATAAAGTGGACCTTACACTCAAATACAACATGAGAGAGCTGCTTGAACAGACGAGGGCAATATATGCCTGCATGTGAAGTGGCAGCAAGGCAGCCTGTCCTTGTGATTGTAGGAACTAGGAAGTTCCTTCCTGGGAAGGAACTAACTTGGGGTGGCTCTTCGTGGCTTGACCAGGGACTTTCTCAGGGGCCTCTGCATTTAGCGAAATGCCTTGAGAAAGGTGTCATTATGCAGGGGACCAGCCCAAGGCCAACATGCTATAAGGAGTCCTTCTTCCAGGTCCTTTGTCTGTGTGGGGCAGAAACTTAGTCTTAAGGCACTTAAATTTTGAGCAGCATTCAAACAGTGCAAATTCTTTAAAAATCGTCCCTAGGAGGTTACTTATCAGCCAATATCTGAGTGCCTTAGTGGTTTTAGCATGCTTTTTCTTTACAACACCCTAGTGAGGCAGGAAGTGTTGTTACTATTAATTAATTGTATGAATGAAGAACTGAAGCACAGAGGAGGTATGGGCATCATTGCATCCGTGAATAAACCTTAGGCATGCCACGGCTGAAGTGGGATCCACTGCCCTGAGTTGGGCACCTCAACCGTCTACGCGAAGGAAAACACTGGCAGCTGAGAAGGGGGCTGAAAGGCTGCCTGCTGAGCACAGGTGTCTCTGCTAGAAAATAAGAAATACCGTGGATATGCATTAAACCTCAGCCCTCTCTGCAGTGCAGCCTGCTTACTTTGTGCTTCATGCTACTCAGGATTAATGACTTTAAACACTGTCTTAGAGCTGCAACTTCATGCTTGTTTTTTAACCTGGTTGTGTTGCATCCATCCTGGAGGGAATCCAAACACAACTGCCCCTCCTTTGTTGGGGTTAGCAAGAGCCATGGATGCTGAGCATGGCATCATGTATTTGAATCATCAGCCTTTTGTGGATTTAGCTCCAAGTGACTGGATAGAAACGAGGACTTTTGAGGCAGATCGCCAAAATTTGAAGCTAACACTGATCCAAAGGCTAGGCCTCCTGTTTCTTTGCTTCAGTGGCACCCTTATGTGATCAGATAAAGGGGTTTTTTCATGAATTTGTCACCGAAGAACTGTATTTAATTATCACTTGTATACACATGACGGAAAATGGCTTGTAAAAATATTTCCATAAATACACTATACTTTTAAATTTAGATCATACTTTCTTGTACAAAACTTTTTCTGTGAAATCTTTTGTTCTGCTGAAGAATAACGGTCTTTGGCCGTTGACTTCAGTAGGACTTAAATTTTATCCTTATGTACTATCTTGCATTTTCTCTGAAAAACAAAATCTATACAATATACTTAGGCTTTTGTTGCTGTGTTTTTTAATATTCTTTATTTCTGTCAAATATATCTATGGTTTTCAGTTAAAAAGGCATTGATAAAAGGTCCTGAACATTTTCTAGTATGCCTTCTGGAAGCTTTGATATACTTAATAAAACTATTTGAAAAAAAGGAAACTAGTTCATGTTTGTCCATTGTGATCTGTAGGGTAATGCTGCCTTTTTATTCAGTAAGGAATTTATCCTCGTAGGGTTTGTAGTCCTGACTCCATGTACATGGCAATACAACTCATGGTCGTAGTCTCTTATTCCAGGACCACCACTGGGAGCTCGTTGCCACAGTTTCTTTGGCGTTTTCAGTGATTTGGGCCAGCCTGACTCACACGTCCGGTTCTGTGGGCCCCTAATGAGTCTGAAAGTAGCCAAGAAGAATGACCTGGCAAAGATCTAGCAAGATGATTTTCATACCTTCAGGATGTATCAGTTAATTCGAGGAACGATGACCCAGATCCTCAGCTGTCCTTACTGCAGGAGCTGATGCTAAGGCTTTTTGTCTAGCAGAAGCCCAAAGCAGCTTTTTAGATCATAAAGCTTTGTTAATGTAGATAATATTTTCAATAAAAAGGCTTTTTGTTCGGCTATCTATGAAAATCCTCTGGAAAAGAGACACCTTTGTTAACCTGTCTCCAAGGGGAAAAAAAGCTACATTGGATAAATAGTACTTTACAGCTGCAGAAGTCTTCTAACATTAAGCAGCTCCTTCATTTAATTTACTCAACCTCCTGTCAAATTAAAATATACTGTCTTTAAGACTGTGGCACTATTTCTGTCACATAGGAAGCCAGACTATTTTCATACAGTTTTGGAGATTATGGCTGGTTTTCGGTGGTGGGTGGCCTGCCTCCTGCCTGTTACGCTGCTTCCTGTCCCCACTGTGGGTTCAAACCACATCTCACTGAATGCAGCAAACCAATGCCAAATAACTCTGTACTTTTTAAGCATGTGAGTAGCCCCAGAAATGCTTTGCTGAATCAAATCCTGTGGATTCAACACTCTACAGGCTCAAGCTGTAATCCAGGCTTGGAAAACTCTCAAACTTTCCTAAGAACATTTTCAGTTATTAAAAATGACTGCTGCAATATGAAATATCCATTAAAAAAAAGCTCTTGTGAAGGAGTAGAAGCTGCCTGCGCATCTAATTTAGTGATTTGTGTGGCAAATTGAACACAATGTTCGTATTTACGTGCATGCTTAAGCCTGGAAAGCACCTGTGTTGGAAAGTCAGGAGGTGTGAGTGTTGTACCATAAACATATGTGCTAGGCATATGGGGCATATTTGGGATATCACGCGTACAAGGTTGATTGCTAACGCTTTCATTGGAGTGCAATTGTTGGACATCTTTTACACTTCATTAGCTTGTGACTGTATGAGAAGCAATTGCCCATTGTTTCCAGGATTGCTTGAACTTCTACAAGAGCCCAGTTTTGATGCTGAACCATCATTCCCAACAACCGCAAAAGAAGCCAACATACCAGGCAGCAACACAGCACTCCCTGCAGCCACGTCCTCCTGGTGAGGCCCGAGTGGAGTTTGATGGCGAGGTGTGACAAGTACTATGAATTGGATTTAGATTTATGCCACATCATATTCATTTCTTATTTATAGTTCTCTCACTTTTTTCCTCCCTGCATTTAGCTTTCCAAGTTTAAAGGCACGGAGGAGGAATGCAAGTATTTCAACGCTGACTCTGAAGTGGCAAAATTTGTATGCCTTCCTACCTCCCTTTTTAACAGAATGATAAAGCAGTGACTGTGCCACGTGGTGGTGTGCCACAGTACTAGAAGGGGACGCTTTCTGCCATCACACATTGTCCCAGATGCTCCTTTGCCGCACGTAGTGTTGTCTTGGCCTGAGAAAGGAGCGACGTGGGCTGCCCGAGGGCAGGGCTGATGAGCAAGGCTGAGCGACACAGCTCTGCAAGGTCAGCTGTAGATTTCAGCTCATCACAAAGAAGAGCTGTAGTGCTTTTTATTTTATCCCGCTAATGAAAACCTTCTTCGGTGGGGTGATAGGTAAGAGGACGTTAGTACCCAGCACTTAAGAAACAGAGTATGGAACCAGGCTGCCTTGTTAGGTGAGCGCAGGAGGCTGCGGTTTTCAGTCTTGTAACCATCACTGGTGTGTATTTACGCTGCTCTGGGCAGCCCTCCACATTCAGCACACAGGAGCTCATGGCTGTGAAGGGGAAGGATGTTCGCTGGCAATATGTGCAGTAAGTGCAAAACACGAGGAGACCAGACAGGTCTGGAACCATGACTGAGTAGAGGTAACTTGGTAGTAACTGTGTTAAAAACAAGCAAGCGAGCAAGCAAACAAAAAAATGAAGTGCCAACCTATATGTTTGAAATATGCAATCATTTTAGACAACAGAAGAGATTATTCAGGACAGTTCCTGTGGCAGCTGACGCCAAATTTATTTGGCTATGTTCGTAAAGCGCCTGGTAGACAATACAGGTGCATTCAGATTACATTGAGGAATGAATTTAAAAGATGACTTTGGTGCGCTCTGCAGTGACAGTGGCATTGACTATAAAATAGTAGACTATTTAAACTTATCAGAACCGTGTGAGGGTGTTTTGATGAGTGACATTCATAACTGTCAGCAAAGCTTCCCATAATGGCAGTGCAGCTCAGAAACAAAGACTCAATTCGCCGTCTGCGTTGGCACTCGCTAAAGTATCGCTGTGCTTTAGTTTGTATCTGGAGAGGCTCATGTACATTCTGACACCAAAACAATGTACAGATATAGGTATATGGGATCTTCTGTGTCACCATGGTCAAGATCCTGCTATCACAGGTGACGGTGTCATATAATTCACTTTAAAAAAATGTACAACCCACTGTCCTGCAGAGCCAAGCACCTGTCAAGGTGTGACCCTGCTATGACATTTGTGCCTGCAACTTCAGTCTGTCTGCAGAGGGTGAATCTTCACATGTTCGACAGCGCGGGTGTTTAGAGGCTTAGACAAACACAGTCCTGCGTGGCTGGAGATAGCCAAGCCCTTAGCCCGTCAACCAAACAGTTAGGATATTTATGCAAGGGAAAAATTATATGTCCCCTCCCTCCAAAAAAGGCATACATTTGGACAATATTTTAAAATAATCTTTCTTTTTTTGGTATCTATTTGTTTGTTTATAAGTTACTACTTTCTGAAACATAGTTCTGCATCTCTTCAGCTTTAGTATTACTGATGAATTTGGAATGATAACGCACCCTCTAATGACTGCCCTCTCTTTTCTCTTTTTAAACTACCTTATTCAGACACACTGACTTTACACTGAACTTGGCTGTCATAGAGTGCTGTTTCTATATTTTTAAATGCATGTTTTCCCCTGTTCCAACATTTTTGAAACACTACAAAGTCATTTAAGAGTTGCAGGTCATATTTTAGTCCGAAATTCAAGACGCGATTTTGCTGGACAGCCTAAGAAACATGTCACAGTGCCAGCCAGGTGGGGAAAGCTTCAGAGGAGCAACACCACACCTCTTGCAGCAGGGCAATTCATGGAGAGTCTAGCACAGGCACTGAGGATTGCATACTCTAAATATAAGTCTCTCCCAGTGTTCAAAAGATGCTTTTACACTTTGATGTGTCTGAATTCACAGGTAACTCAGTGACAGATACTTGGCCATAAGTGTCCCAGTCAGCTATCTTTTGTAAACTGAACACTGCAAAGTACCCTCTCTTCAGGGACTGCATGTCCAGCACTGCAGAAATTGCTTCTCTGCAAAGGCTTATTAAAATCACACCAGAAGCTCGTGTTTAACTGAATTAGTGTTTCCCATCCAATGCTGTGGGAAAGGGGAGATGCAGTCCCAGCAGGCCAGTGCATACATAGTTTAAAGGCTTTTGGTGAATGCAGCTCTGTTTTATGATTTACCTTTTAAGGTGTACATGTCCAGCAGATTTTAGGAGGGGTAGAAGGAAATATGGCTGTTGCTACAAAGGCAGCTAAGAAGTATCTTATGCTGGAAAGGATGGGGGGTATCCCTCAATGCACCCACAGGACAGAGTCCTGCACTTTGCCCATAGTCAAAGTCTGTGTCTACTTCAGACTAACTATCTGATAGTCCTAATGGTGGAAACACCTCAGCTGGTACTGCCCATCATCACACCATGATCATCTCTGAATGGTCCATTTTTCACTGCCAACTCCCTAGCCCATCAATTTGTCATTTTTCACACCAAGCTAAATCTATTGGAAGAGAAACACAGAGAAACACGGACTTCCCGTAGGCTTTCTTGAGTTTTTTAGACTTCCGTCTGCTCAGTGCAAAGGTATTCCACCAAAAATGTGTTGCATGAAGAAATTCCCACCTTCTGCAGGAGCACTGCTGTTTTGGTTAGGCACGAAACGAGAACGTGCTTCTATGCTTTCTTGGTCAAAGCCATCTGCTTCTGAGGAGGGGAGGATATCCATTCACCAAAGGCATTAGCTTCAAGGTCTAATTCTAACTAAATTCAGACACATTGGATTCCTTATGAATCCTGAATTCCGTTTGATATGCAATGCAGAGTCGTTCAGTGCCTGCTGCTCATGACAGATGAACTGGTACAACTGAAATGAAATAGGGACAAGCACTTCGCTCGTACTGCAGGGCTTGGCATTCCCTTCCTGGACAGATGAGATTCTTAAGTAGTTTTTAATCAGTATGTAATCAGCCCTGGCCATTAGTTATGCTATCTGATCACAAAACACAATTCCAGAGAGAGATCCTTAGGATATCTAGGAGGATCCATGCATTATTAAGTGAAACAACCGCAGACTCTACCTATCACCCATTAATAGTATGTATAATAAGTGCTTGTTGAGCAAACTTGCCAAGTCTAATTATTCTCCCAGCAGACTACAGGGGTTTTTGGCACTTCTACAAGTCTAATGGAAACCACAGTAGGCCGGATCCTGCAGAGGCAGCGTGGGGAAGGAAATCTCTCTGATGTTCTTCAGACTTCTGAGATAGTCCCTACCTTGTGTGCACGTGCATGCACCCATGCTCCAGCCTCCCTCCAACAGATTGGAGGGAAAATCCACAAGCTAAAGACTTGCACGCAGGGGCTGCATCCCCCAGTGATGTCAGGATTGATGTGTTAAGACTGTGAGTCACTCAAATCTGGTGGCAAGAGGGATCCTCAAAGCATCTTTGATGGTGCTGGCTGGGTTCTAGCCAGGTGCCAGTCGCAATGTGAAGTGAGAGGGGAGCTCCTTTCAGGGCTGACACCCAACCTCAGACCACAGCCGGGGACTGAGGAGGCAGCACAACTTGGCTCTCCATGTCTGGACTCTCCTTTCTGCTCTTCCAGCCACAGCAATCCACATAATAAAGTTTGTTCCCAGGTCGTGACCTGGGATGTGATGTATGATGATTCACATTTCTTATTCCCTTGGACTCACGTTTCTGAGATCTCTTAGTGTTATTCCCAGAAGTCAATTTAACACTGAGATTGTGGGTATTTCTGTAGAAAGATTTCTGAGCACACGTGTTCCTTCATGAGATGTTGTATTCTCCAGAAAATCTGTCAAGAGTCTGTTGGGCAACAGTGCTAGTAGGTTGATATGGGGAAGATGAATGAGTCCTCATATCTCATCCAAGAAGTTAATAAAGACGATTGTGCAGATTAATTAAGACCAGAAGCAAAACCTCCCTGGTGCTCAAAGGGTGGGCTACAGCCATGTGGGTCTTCTCCTGCATGGATGCAAACTTGTCATCTGTCTTAAGATATTTAAACATAGATCTACAAGGATGAACCATCACCTGTCCAAATGCGAGCCTGTGTTTGGAGACCTCCATCCGTGAATTGGCTTAGAAAATCCCAAACATCCAGAAGGCTCGTGTCCTTCTCACTGAGCTTAACGTTTTTGGAAAACAGTCTGACTGTTTGGGTTTATCTTTTTCTCTTTTCCTTGTTGTTAGCAAACTATTGCCAAAATTTATTTAATTTTTTTAAAACAAAAAATATTGTGAGTGCAGTGGCTGGAACTACATTGAATTCATTTACCCAGTAGGTATTTATACTCTGATTTACCTGTTACAGATATCCTTCAAAATACAGTATTGTGTAATAGACTCCAGTATGAAACATGAGGGACAATTATATTACAATTTCAGCTTTCAGCCAGAGAAGATAGTAATTACACACTATATAAATAGAAGTGCCATGAAGTAGCTTTGTAATTGTAGTGTAACTAAGCTGTAGCTAATTTACTTGTATTCTGAAGTGTATCTGAAGTTAATAATTAGGGCCAGTACATAATGAAACACTAGCAATATACTTACCTTCACACAGTGTATTATTTTTCACTCGTATCTATCATGAACCTAGATATTTTCCAGGGATTAATGATAGGCTGTGAAAAGTTGATAGCCTGAAGTTCAGCAGAGAGCCATTAAACCGGCCTGGTCATTAATCCCTAGAAAATACCCTGCACCAAGGTTGTTATAAGGTGAATATGGAAAATAACTTCTGTTATAAAATAACTGTTGACTTTTGTCTTGGCTGTCATGTCTTTGACAGTGTGTAGAAACAACACCCCAAATGCATATTACTCCCTCTTCCCTGTATTTTGATGTGCTTAATGTTAAAGAGGATGAATCCTCCCTAAGTTTACCTTTGCACATCACTGAGGGATGTCAGTAGAAGACTGTGGATAGATAGGCTGCGTTCCAGCAAGTCTGTCTTAGCCACAGTTGTCTGGCAGTGTTTGGAGGTTAATTTTAGACTGAACCTCCATTTTCTGAAATGTGTAATTCCGGCTTCTCTGAACTGAGAAACAACACTGGTGGCCAAGTGAAAATATCCATTACCGGGGGAATATGTAAAAACACTGTTTCATCAGTCATCCTGCTCACATGATTCCCTCCCAGAATTGAGAGTGGTAATGAAAGTAATTTAACATACATCTATAATTAATTTACTACATTATTCCTGCTGATGGCAATGATCTTACCTAGGAAAGCTCATGAAATTGATCTTAATGCATAAAAATAGAGATGGAAAAGCATTAAAGGCAGCTAAATGTGGTTTACTTCTAAGCATGTAAGCAGTTAAGCACTGTCTGGAGAAATGTTTTGGGGCTCATTTAGCAGGAACCATTACCTGTGAGAAATGACAGCGAGCACACAAGCCGAGTAGGGCTTTCCCCTCGACACTCGCAGTTTGCGAGCGCTGGTGACAGCAGCAGGCCTTTGCTCCTGGAAGTGCTCCTGTTTTGCATAACATGAACAGAAATGTGAAAGCAGGTTCAAAGAGGCTTTGCAGAAGGGCACAAAGCTGCTGGACACCTAGAGGTAGCACCAGGGACATGCACTGCACCAGTTCATGGCTGTTACTGCAGTGCCATTTTAAGTCGTGAGCCCAGGCCCCAGGCATCCAGTTGAAAGGACAGCTCTGGCCAATGTGCAGCACATCCAGATGTGCAGGTGTGCACCATACATGTCTGTGCATGCATTGCACGCAGAGAACAGATACCATATGCGTGTGACGGAGATTCCTATGTCTACATGGGCAGGCTGTGTCTAGGGCTTCCTAATGGCTTAATAGCATCCTGGGGTTGCTCAGATATCACTGGGTCCTTGTCTATTAGCCAGTATCACTTCACCAGCTGTGGCTTTTCCGCACATCCATGAGCCACTCAGCTGGGCTGATGGCTTCTACCGTCCCAGTGTCTCTACACACCTAGAGCAGCAGAGTACCACTTGGGACTGTAAGGACGATAGGAACTCATGCCCTTATCTCAGACCATGATCTGCACTTCCCAGAGACCCTACTTTAAAACACAGATCATGGCATTATGACTTTAATGTGAGCTGGAAAACCTAGAAAAGCAGAAGCCCATAACAAAGCATACTTCAATGCTCTTTTAGCAGCTGTATAAATATGTATATAAATAAGTAAGTAGGCTTTAAATTTGTCTTCCATCACTGTGACCTCCAAACGAGGAAGCACCGTAGCCTTACATGGATGGGGGTCAGAGGAGGAAGAGCCACCATTCCCTTTGGTGTCCCCTTCAAGGTGGAGCACAGTCTGTCCTGCCTGCACTGGCAAGGACGGAAGCAAACCCTGCACAGAAAATACCACTTTTCTGTGGAAAAGACTCAAACAGCATGGAAGTAGGGCAATGCTTTCATTCCCCTACATCTGCCTGTGCAAGAGAGCCCACCAAAAGGACACGTGGCCACGCCATCCCTGTGGCCAGGGCTCCTTGTTGCAAGCGTGGCCAGGCAAGGAGGATTCCTCAGCAAGGCTCAGCAAGAGGCGTTTTCCACAGGCTGCTTCCTCCAAGTGCAAAGCTGTTGACTGGCTTCTCCTTGATGCCAGAAAGAGCAGGATGTGTCAGGCCTGCGCTGCTGGAGAGAGGCATGAATTAGCCAAAGGATCCGTACAGACAGCAGCGGGCTGCTGCCGGACTTTTATTGCCCTTTGGCTGTCACACAGGGCAACAAATGCTTTCAGCACTGGCTGCCGGAGCTGTGAGAGGGACAGCCCATGGCAACATGTAAAAAATGGCTCTGAAGCCGGAAAAAAGCATTCAGGGTTGCTTTTGAAATGCTGGGGCGTAAGCCCTGAATACCTGCTTTTCACAGTGGCCCCATCGCAGGACCCTGGGAAAGCATCTGCGCCCCCAAAACCACTCTCCAAAGAGCTATGGGAAAGGTGCCACAATTGGGGAGCTTCCTCTGCACGGATTTGTGCTCTCAGTTTACGCTGGCGTGAGCATGATTATTTGCAGTGTCCTCGCGGGAGAGCCTGCGGAGGCCCTGCCCACCCAGCCCTGCCCAGCTCAGGCATGAACTCCTACCTTGTGCCTGCACACCTTCTGCCCTTTAACACCGAAGTTACACTGAAACAAAAATAGCCCTGTAGTTAACCCTTTCGTTATAGACATTAAGGAAATTTCAGAACACAGGCATCACACGGAAAGGTGGAGACCTGCCCTGGCTCAGGTACGGCTAGGACCTGCCACCCCTCTTCAGGAGCAGCACCTCTTTCTTCCCATAAGAACTTGTCACTAGTGAGGCATCGCTGCGGGGGACAGCCCTGCTTTTGCCAAAAGGAAAAGATTTCAGCAAGAGACAGGAAAAAAACAGGTTCCCTGGGCTGAAAGCACAATCTGAGGAGTATAGCTCTTTCTCCAGCCAAAATATTGACACTGACTATGGCAGCACAGAGGTCGGCGAGAAGCACAGGGCAAGGTGCTGTGCCTGGCTGAGCTCCCAAGATGCCCTCACACACGCTGATTCCTGAGATTTTCAAACGTGCGGAACATCAGAGGGATTGTACTCATCTAAAAAAAGGATCTTAGTAGTGCCGTTGGTAGGAGGAGAATTAGACCAGTGTTGGATATGTAAAGAAAAAAAGAAACCTACCCTTTCTGTAAATTCCTCAGCTTGGCTCCTTCCTGCTACAATACGGTTATGTGCTGATTAGCTGTTTCGGTCTTCCCTTGAAGTGGTTGTGGTTTTGGTGATAATATTGTAAGTTGTTGTTGTGAGATGCCCAGCTGGGGAATAGATCACTGGTTGTTAGCTGCTGTATGGGCAGAATGAAAATCACTCAGCACGGGAAGGATGTGATAGGCAAAGCACCCTTGAATGAACTGTGCTAGATCAGTTCAAGGTATTCTTAATAATAGCTGCTTTAATTAAGGAAAGATATTTTATCTGAAAATAAAATGGCCTGTTTCAAAGAACAGCAATGGATGAAATCATTTTCTGAAGTTTGTAGGCTTTTCTCTCTAGACTTATGCCATGTTCATCAGCAAATGTTATTAAGCAATGATTGCTAATGGAGCACACAGAAATATACAGCAGTGCTGTGTGTTTTATCAACTAGTAAAAGAAAGCCCTTAGATTAAGGGTGTGTGAGGATATATAATCACTTAAGTGATGCTCTGAACGTGTGGTTTCTGTTTCAGTGACTTGTCAGCATTATGTGCAACACAAATAACTACAGTGACTGAAAAAGCAGTAGTGTCATCACTATTAGTCTTGCAGCTCAAGAACAAATTAATGGTTTTGAGTGGTGCAGCACAACTCAGAGAGAAATGACTTCTCCTGACATATGCAATATTATATACCCCTACAAAGTACGTAGTCTCATATTTTTTGTCTATTTTGAAATGTGTTTTGGATTCCTTCTTTCCTCCTGGTTCCTACGAGTGGTGGCTAGAAGGTGGCTGATTTCCCCAGTTGCCCTTTCAGAGACTCTGACTGAGGAACCAGAAAACATGAACCAGGCACTAACCAACTGGTGCACATTTGGGCAAGATCTGTTTAGCTGTCTGGCTGATGGCACGAGTGCACGCTTTGCTTAGTAAGGAGTTGCATTTGCCTATCGGAGAGGAACCATCCTTTTTTCTTCCATAGAAATAATGTCTTTTTTTTTTTTTCTTGTTAGTAGCATTGCAAATAGCATTCATGAAGGGCCATCACTTTGTCTTTTTTTGTTAGGACCAGGAAGAAAACTATTTCAAACAAATGAAAAATACTACACATCTGGCTTTGCCTCTCCTTTTTCCACCTTTTCTCCTTCCAACAATGATAGGAGGAACAAGATTGGACACCACAGAGAAAGTAAAAAGAAACCAAGTATTCAACGGAGAATAAAAAAGAAACAATTGCTTTGAACCAGAGTCTAAAAATTCCAGAAAGATCTAAATTAGATGTTTTCCTTTTTTTATCTGAACAATTCTTGTTAAGAAGCCCAATACCAGAGAAAATACGGTGCGTCTCTGCTCCAAGAGACACGCGGTACTGCTGCTGCAGAAACGGCGTCTTAGAGAAAATACATTCTGGTGTGTTACTTAAAGGTGATAAAAAAAAAAATCTGGGAAAATTTTCACCCTGCTCCGGGTCGCGGCGCTGGGAGAGGAACCCCTGCAGGACACCCCTCTGCTCCCCAAAGCAGAGGCGCGGAGCATCCCAGGAGCAGGCGGCAGCAGCCGCCGTGCCCGCAGCCGCTAGAGATCAGCCTTGCCCTGCGCTTGGCCGCCGCATGAAAAACCCTTTGGTTGCCTTCGGCTTGCTCAGTCCCCGCCCGACCTTTGGCTTCTCACATCCGACTGGTTTTTTTCTTTTGCATGTGTGTGCTCCTTCCAGTGCTTTTGCAGATGCACCTGTGCTTTTTCCTGTCGCTGTCACCGTGGGTGTCATTAATTTGCCCACAGTACGATAGGTAGATTTTCTTGCAGAGAAATTTTGTGTGTTTCTCTGCAGCGGAAGTGCAGAACTCCCTCTCTTTCCCCAGACTGTTTGCTTGGTTTTAGTTGTTTTTTAATACGATGATACACTGTTGTAATCTCCCAGAGTTTTGGGTTCCGCACCCCCTCTGTTGTCAGATCACTGTTAGTGTTATGCCTTTAAGTGGCAAATTACTGACATTTTCCTCCCTTAGATACATGCAAATCTGGGAGGGGGGGGTTAAAAACAGACAAAGGAAAAGGGTGGTTTGCTTTTTATAAGGGTTCTCCCACCGAAAGCCACTGCCTGCTCTCTCAGATTGGAGGCAGCGGGCAGCATGACAATCCTGGCATTATCCTGTATGCTCAGGGCAGGGCCGATGGGCATCCATTTTCCATCCTGCCCCGTGCCCACACCACTTCACTTACGCACCGGGGATACTGGGGGCAGTGATATCATGCTGCTCAATAACCAAAATGGTAAAGCGACGTGCAACGACCCTCCGTGAGGAGCAATTAGGCAGATGCTTTCCCTGGAGCAGAGCTCTTTCAGCTCCTGCTTAGTGCCACACTCAGGCTTAATGCTGCAATTAAGCTCATAGTTTTCTTGTTTTGGATATTTCAGAACTTCTCTCATCATCTCTCATTTTGTTCCTCGGAAATATATTGAACATGACGTGTTGACATAACCAACCGTGACAAATTGTCATGTAGATGTGGGAAGGACATGGAATACCAAAGGATGTGAAAAGTCATGAGCTGGGCTTCAACTTAATTCAC
>VZSC01005656.1:463718-506700 GCA_013398225.1 Steatornis caripensis
TATTGAACATGACGTGTTGACATAACCAACCGTGACAAATTGTCATGTAGATGTGGGAAGGACATGGAATACCAAAGGATGTGAAAAGTCAGGAGCTGGGCTTCAACTTAATTCACATTACAGGACCTCAGTTGTAAGTTTGTCTGAGGCAGAATTGTGTTCGACCTCAGGATTTGTCCCAGTGCTTTACCAAATAGGTGGGATTGTCTTCCTTAATGAAGATTTAATGTCCATGCCTGTGTGTGCACACACATCTCACATGATTTGCTTACGTTTGGGGTGCATGCCTCACTATTAGACTGAAATAGTTAATCTGCAATTAATAATTTTAGTTAACCACAATCTCTTTCAGGAAAAAGTATAGCAGTTCCCATTATGCCACACTGCAAATACCTACCTATAGGTTGGCTTAAGCTGATGAGGCTGCTCTCCTGATTCTGCAGCTAAAATGAACAAAGCTGTGTGACTGTGTACTACACTGAGGAGAGATGCGGGGTCAGCCTCCTCCTGCTCTGAGCCAGCCAGATGTGGCGGCCCCAGAGGAATGTGCCCGCCTGAGGTCACTGCTGCTCTGAAAATGATACTGTGCAGCTACCTGAATGGGTGAATTGGAAAGTCACTCTTTTCAGGTGCTGGAAACCTACCTCCTCCTGCTCATCTCTGGGAAATGGGTTCGGAAAGCACAGGAAGATGGCCAAAATTAATTTATGAACTCTGCAGATATTTTAGTGCTCACAGTTTTCTAGAGCTGACGGTTGGTGTATACAGCATCAAATGGCCCTTTTCATGGTGGAAGAACAGTTATCAGTTGGCCAGAAATTCAGATTCTGGCAGCTGTATCTACCTCAATCTTGAAAGCCTGAAGTGCCAATATCCACCCACTAGACTTGTGATGAGCACAAAGGCTCTTCGAAAAGCCAGAATGACAGCATGTGTCTGCTGGGTGGTGGAAACCAGACCAAAAGAGGAGACAGCCATTTTGCAGGAACCATAACCCGCTAAAGTGATCCCTGCAAATTGGGATGGGAGCTTGAGTCAGAGGCAGAGTGGGAAGAGAGAAAGCTAAGAGAAGAGGGGACGGTACAAGCAGTGTCAGTCCAAAATAACCTTCACGGCTACCCAGACTGAGAGCTTTTTTCTGTTTTCACACATGGTATGTGGGCACATGTGATTCTTATGCATTGATTTAGTGTCACCAAACCCCTTATGTCTGCAGGCGACAAGAATGGGCCCAGCATTATAATATCCATTCCTGCATGTGCACAGTACAAAGGATTTTACAAGAAATATGGCAATATCTGAGAACCTAATCTTTTTTGATGAGAGAAAATAATCAGGAAACACTGGAGTGAGTCCCAAAAGAGATGTCACTGCATTTAATGTGTATTTATGTGGCTATTTAGAGGCAAACGAGCAGCAGTGATTATGTATGGAATAAAATGGAACAACAAATTGAGCTTGTTTTAGCTTCCGCTCTATCTGATTAGCTAGGAAGAACAACAGACTGATATGCTCTGAACAAACAAAAATACTCTTAGCTTAAATGCTCCAGTCCTTGCGGGATTCATTTTTATTTACTGCATGACACAAAGAGGGAGAGCAAAAGAGATTTGTTTCGAATCAGCTGGGAGGCTTGGCAGCCTGGGCTGAGCTGGTCCTTCAGTGCACCTACGTGCTGCTGAAGTTAACGGGACTTCTCGGTGCCACTTCTCTGCTCCTTGGCTAAGAAGTCCTCAGTTAGTTATAGCACCACCAACAGCAGCTTTGCAAGTCAGCCCTGGTAATTGGCGGGAATAGTGGCATGGCTGCAGCACCAGGTATTCCTCTCCTAGACACATTTAACAGCAGAATATTAGGTTGAATAGCTGAACCCAATGCCTCGGGTCCCCTGGCTCAGATGTCTGCTCAGTGCTATAAGATGCGAGCCAGATGCAGAGAGAATGAAAACCCATTACAGATACAGCCAGACAGAACGGAAAGCGGTAATTTACGGGGACAGCCAGCAATCTTTCTAATCCCTGAGCATGGCTATCAGGAGCGGTGAATCCCTGAGATGACTGGCACGATCATGACACAAGATATGACTGGTGAGACTTCCAGAAGCAAGGTTTTAAATAAGGAAGCAAGTTGAATTGGGCATGAGCTCCTTGCTAGAGCTATAACATGACATCTCAGAAAGACCAAAGTCACCAACCTGTAGCTTTGCTCTCGTAGAGCCCTGACAAATGCACAAAAGGAGCGTGCTTGGGTTGAACAGGTGCTGCTGGATGAACTCTTTGGAGTTGCATGATTTCATTCATCTACTTTAGCACATACCATGGGATCACAAATTCCTAACGAGCATCATTGCTCAGTGCGCCAGCTGATGTTATATGTTGCCGACTTAGGTACTACACTGCAAGGGTAACATGTCTTGGATAAGCAACAAAGTGGCTGGAATGACTAGTTTGGTGGTAACGGCGAAATTTTGGTAGCTTTTTCATGCAGCAAATAAAACCTTACACCAATGAAGTCCTCATGACCTAAGTAATAAGTAACACTACCAGAGCAGGCAGTAAGACTGCATGGAACATGTGTTTTGTGTGCATGCAGCCATCGAACAAACCTTTCATACAACTGAGAAGGTCAGGCTAAATCTTGTTTACCTTCTGTTCTCTCATAGGTCTGTGCTGGTGTGAGCACCCGTCGGGGCACAACGCAGTATAGCAACAAGACATTCAATTAATCCATCACCACCTGTCATCAGAGCCCTGCTTGCTCCCTGCTCTGTGGGGAGACGATGGTGCTGCGCATGAGATAGGAAGCCTGAGTATAACCCAAAAGCTGCTAAACAACTTGGCTTAATAAATTGCTTAGTATGGCTTAATAAATGATAGATTTTGTTCTCTCTCATCAAAACATAGGACACGAAGTCCCACAGTGCTTCCATCTATTAACCTGTCCCTGTCTTCTTAAATGTTTTAATAGTATTATTTCAGTTTCTCAATTAAGTTATACATGGAATGAGAAAGTGAGGTTTCCCCACAAAACATGTTGTGCAATAAATACCATTACAGATATACCTAAGAAATGGTTGAATAAACACACTGACTAAAAACTACTTAGAGTTAATGGTATGATTTTCAACTTGCAAAAGGATTGTTAAATATAAAGAAAGGTCAGCTGCATAATTCTTTTTTCCTCTCCCCAAAAAAGAAAGATTCATCAGAAAAATAAATCTATTGTTTCTGCAAACACACTTTAGCAAATTTCTAAATGAAGAATGGCAATAGTTTTACAAAGCCTAGCACGGATAGGTCATTTGTGGAAAGGAGAGCCAGTAATGCAAAACCTGAGTGAAACAGAAGTGACTTAATAGAATATGTCAGAAAGGACTGTTCAGCTGTGATAATAACAAGGCTTCTGCATTTTATTATTTTTTAGCCTATTTTCCCAAGCAAGTGAGGTTCACACAATCATACTCCATGTACCACTACATATCTATGTCTGTTCTCCCCAACTATTTTTGAATCCATGGGGCAAAAGCACCATGCATCAAATTTGAAAGGGAACAGCAGTTTCAAAGGCAACTGAGATCCTCTGGCTGTCATGAAAACAGGCACTGCTATCCCGGCTGGTGGAAAGGCAGCAACCAGACCTCATCCCCAGTTAGCCATGAAGAGTCCACATGGAAAAAGATGTTATCAGCACCCCAGCCCTAGGAAAACATTCACCTGGAGTCTGCCTCTTCCTGGCTACCAGAAAAATCAAACTATGGAGTACAAAACTGTAAGAAACCAGCTTTTATTAATCCCACTGCTGAATGAACTGCTAATTTAAAATTCAATGTTTCTGAGCAAGTTTTGTAAGGAGGAATTTTTTACCTCTGACTTTTACTCACAGATCTCAAGGCCATTGCCATAATCTGTTAGGCCACTCATTGCTGAAAGCCAGATCTGCAGAGAACATGGCAGGAGAGGTATAAGCAGTGAAACCTTTTCTGTAACTCATGGATCCCAGGGATGTGTTTCATCCCTTGAGTTTACAAGGGAGACCAGCTCCAGAGAGAGACGCAGTCTCTCCTCTACCATGAATTCAAGAACCCAGGATGCCACCATGTGACTGTCCCCATGATGCCTTCAGAAAAGCAAAGTTGTTGTCCTCTGTCCTAGAGGTGTCTGGAAGATTTTGAACTAGATTTTTAATTTCTGTAATGGGGCAAACCATTGTTGGGAAAGGTAAATCCTATAATTAACTAGGCTGGGGGTCAGCACACTGTATCTCTTCTAGGATTAAGGACCCAGGCAACCCTGTCTTGGCAGTGTAAGGTCTTGCCCTTCATTTGGCATGCGTTGGTCTTTAGACAGGTATGGGACCCTGATTTTGTATGGAGAAGGGGTACTTTAACTTGTGGCTTTGGACAGCTCTGTTCAATTCTCCCTTAAACATGTCTCAGCGCTCAAGCTTCTTGGCAAATAAACATTCATTTGTATCTCACTTTTATCTGCACTGACACTATTGAAGATACTCTGCCAGTACAGCCTAGCCTTTCCACTACTTGGTGCAATTGAAAATGTGGGGCAAGTTCAAAGTGCAGCTGTGGGTACACATCTCTCCTCCCCAGCAGGGTGTGACCTTGTAAGAGTTCACAGAGGAGGCTACAGAGGAGAGGTCCTGGCCCCTCTCCCCCTTACCCTGACCACCCCTTCTTCATTTCACACTTCAGAAGCATACAAAGTACCTTTCTCAGCTGACAGCTAAGGGTCTCTGCTGTGTGACCTGTTGCACGCAGGTTCCCAGGCATGCTATACGACCAATGTGATCAAGCAAATGCCAACTTTATTCCTGAATAGCTCAGCTTATATACATTGTTCCACCCAATCGTGCAAGCTCATTTAACTACAAACAACTGTGAACACGTGTCTCTTATTTGGTTGTTACATCCGACTTAGAGCCACGTGGCCTCTAAGTCAGTCAGGTCTGGATTGCTCACAACATGTCTGTTGTCTTCCCACAGTGACCCTACTTCTCCCTGTGCCAACAGGCTTTGGGATGCATGAGGGTCAGATGCTAAAAACCAAGCGAAGTGAAGCCTGTCCCTAAAGAGCCGCTCTCCACGTTCCCCAGGTCCCAATCTTATGTGTGAGGGTAAATGCACGAAAGACTCAAAGATATTCTAAGACCTCATCACAAAGCAAAGACAAAATAGGTAGACCGGAGACCCCAAGCAATTCCAGACATACAACGGTATAAATCCCGGAGCCATATACGGGAAAGCAAGTCTAGCCTGTCCTGAGAGACTCTACTTCCAGACTGGAGCTACTCTTCCCAAAGGGTGTTGCATGGCTCCATGTTTTACCTGTTCAAGTCAGTGCTAGATTAGGTTTCATGGATGGGTCAGGATTTGTTTTATGCTGTGAAGTACAGACATCCCTGACATGATTCCCTTTGTCCCAGCATCAGTGATATCACCTTGCCTCCCAGATTTCGGAAGGATGAAGGCAGCCATCCTATTAAAGCATCACAGTACTTCTGTAATACTATCCTCTGCAGGTCAGGGGAGTGGGCTGGGAATGTTATTTGCATGGCTAAGGAGGAGGCTGATTGAATTGAGAAGAAATATTTGCAATCCTGATTTGAGGAAATGCCTGTATTTATCAGGGCATTATACTCTACATTTATCTGTCATCTCTTCCCTTCTTCAGCTGGCCAGTGAGGTTTTTGGCCAAATTTGGCAGGCTTCGTTTTGAGTATTACTTGTTCCTTGTCACCCTTGCAAACAAATGCACATGCCTCACACTGACTAGTTTGCCTATATAGGGCATACAGACTATCATCTCTTATGAATGCACCAAAAAGGTCAGAGTATTCAGCTTGCATTGTAAATCAGCTCCAGTTATGTACTCTGACAGCACCAGATGTCAGCTCCAAAATGAACTGCATCTGTTCAGCAGTACACAAGGAGCAATGCATGCAGGGATGAGACTAGACTCTCGAATGGCCCCTCAGAGCCAGGGCTGTGGACTTGCATTGCAAATGCACCAAAGAGTCCATCTGCAAAGACAGGTTTGGACTTCTCTCCTGGGACTTGTTGCTCTGCTTAAGCTGAGTTGAGAATGAGAACTGCAGGTAAAATACAGCAGTCGGACAAATTAACTGACCTTTGGGCTGGCCTGAGCATGACTATTCCTTTTCCTGGCTCTGAGCAACTCAGGTCTGCTCTTGTTTTTCCATCAACTGTTTCCTACTCCAAATCCTGCTCCCCACCACGTAGGTGGTGTTACAGAATACTCCACATCTACAGCAGCCCCTTGCTCTGCCTGTTGGCTGGAGCAGAGGACTTCTGTGCTAGGCTTTTGGGACAAGGAGGGCTTATCCACCCAGGCTTTCCAATCTAACCCATAGGTGCCTTATGCCACATCAGCAGGTGGTCAAGTTCAGCTGAAGTTCAGAGACATGCTGTGCATCAGCCTTTCCACCTTTGGTGACCATTCCCATAGTCCTGCTCCTCCAGAAGGAAGATGTCTCATTCCTAAGAGTCTGCTGGAAACATGTTGGAAGGACCAGTCCTATCTCATCCGCCACTGATACACAATCTAGAGGATTCTTGGTCTGTGGTGTATTTAGAGTCAGCCAGTTGAAGGGGTGATTGGGCTACCCTGTTACTCATATGTGGGAGTCTGGGTTGGTTTCTGCAGCAGAGGAATCTTGTTTACTCTTAGTTTCATGGCCGTTTCAAGCAGAGTCTGACCTGACTGTGACTACATCGATGGGAGCAGGGTCAGGGTTTTAGCTGGATCTACAAAGCTCTGTGCTCTGCCAAGCAGTTCCTCCAATTAAAACTTTTCTGGTATATTTGCAAGCCAAATAATTAGCACCCTTGAGATATCCATGGCCCTCTATAGATTCCCAAGTTCTACATTTACAGTAAATTGCTAGAAAACAGGTAACCACTACATTCAATGAGCATTTCAGAATAAATGCAGTAGCACAAAAGAGGAAACACATTATCTGCTTTAATGTTACTCATTCATAAGTATTAAAAAAATTGATGCATTTTAATATCTGTGCCACACTTCCTGCCACCCATTAGAAGAGCTATGATGTTACAGACTCAAAGCGGTTTCTCTCATCTTGTCAAGTCCTCAAGCAGCACCTTCCTCCCAGAGTGCCAGTTTACACCAAAGCTGGGGGAAGAGCCGGTTTGCTAGCGGCAGCCAGGGCAGGGCTATTTGCTCTGCCCCAGAGCATTCAGCCTGGAAGGGCTCCTCAAAGTCATACCTTCTGAGCTAACCATGCCCCTTGTGAGGCTTGACAAAATATATGCTCACTGAACATGATGAGGATAATTTGGCTTATTTTGTCTGTTTGATTTTTTTAAGGTAAGGGCAAAGAGGGTTTTCCTCTCCTCGCACGTTGCACCTGACATGATTAATCTGAAAACAGTAATGAGAACAAGTTAATATGGGACTATATTTTCTCTTCTCATAATGAGCTTTGTCATGGAAATGAATTGATTTTATGTCACTTTCTGTTCTCTTTATAATTTTTATGAGTGAAACGAGGTAGCAGAATTTTGTCTCTCATAAATTCAATATAAATTTGCCTTAGTCTATGCAACTCAGTGTTTATTTCAGCCACCTATTTCACTGCTCCCCTGTTTACAGCCTGGGAAAGAGGGGAAATGGCCAATCAATCAAAATCTGGAATACTGAAAAGGTCACAGCCATCCACACGATACTACTATCCCCTGCAACATTAGGCATTTCCCAGCTGCTGCATCACTCCAGATGTGCCTCACTCTGTTTTCCACATAGTTTCCTCAGGCCCTGGAGGAGCTGGGGGAAGGCAGATCTTACCTAAAGGAAACCCAAGCGCAAAGGATGGGAGCAAGGAGTTTCTGCCTCCTCTCCAACTAGAGCAGATGTCCCGTCTGGCACACGGCGAGCGGCGCACTGTGCTGTGATGAGCCAGCAAGCTCACGTATGGCAAAGCTCCCGTCACGCTGCAGTTATCTTGTCACTGATATTGTCAGCCCCTCAGAGGGAAAACGTATTAACTATTTACCAGCTTCTTCCAACTGCTCTTCCTGGCAGCCCCAAAGATTGAGACTGTAGATCGATTCTGAATAATTTCCCCTTGAATGCTGCATGGCTTTGTCCATCCTCTCCAAATGTCTTGCGTACTACTTTTTATTAGTCCTCTTTCCCTCCAGTTCAGCAGCTGCCACTGTGATGGAGAAGCAATTTTCTCCTAGGTACACACAAATAAACGAGGGGCTGAACTTTAGGAATTCCTCCTTGTAGAGCTAAACTAGATGCTTTTATATTCATCGGTGCTCATCTCTCATTGCACAGATTAATTGAAAATCAAAAATTCTCATTCAAAATGGAAGCATGAAATTAAAAAGGGATTTTCATTTTGTACAGTTGATGATATGCAGAATCAGTTGTAATGGCTACAAGCAGGACAGCTATCTGCTGCTGCCCACAACAGCAGGGCAGCAGCTATGAGTCCAAGCATGGTTGGTGTGTACCACAGTGGGCTCAGTGTGTGCTAAGCAGCTGGACTAGTCCATACCAGGTAAGGATCTGGCCTATAGAAGTCAAAGTGGATCAATAATTCGGATTCATAACGAATTGGCACAGGTCAGAGGCAGCTCAACTCTCTGAAAACTGTAACCCTTGGCAGTAAAACTGCTTAATCCCATAATAAGAGACAAAAACATTGCTTAATGGTTTTTTTGATGATAACTCTTTTAAATGGGAAGACTGTGTAGGAGAAAAATTAAGCAGAGGAATTGCAGTTTTGCATTTTATGTGATAAAGACAATGGGGGGATGAAGGAAACATGTGGCTGGTATTTTACAAATTGAGTTGTGGAAGCCGAGCTGCAGCTTTGTCCCCATTAAGGATTAACATCTGGAGACAAGAGTTTAAAATCCAGTATTGCCTTAAAAACGATGAACAGACACAGCTTCAAGTCACTGTCTCAGCTGTATATTCACAGCTCACCAATTTTATACCCCTTGTTACCCCCTAAATTATTAATCCTGAGCATCCTTTATGTTTTCTTTACATCATGTCACAGCTGGAAAAGGAGGAAGACATCCCGCATGCACAGTAGCTCCTTTTGTCCCTGCTTTCACCCTCCAGGCGAGGCACATTTCCTACCTCCTTTACTTCCCTGCAACGCTACGGCTGGCAGGTTTGGGGTCCCTCTACCTTCTCAAACAGAAGAATTTCATACCTGCCATGTTAAGGTGGAAATAAGAAGTGGGCAGATTTGTACACAAATAGTTGCATGAATGCATTATGGATCGTGATCAGCCCAGGAAATCAAGCATGCTTTTACTTCAGCTCCTATTCAACCTGCATCACTCTTCAAATAAAAACGACACTCCACTCCAACAGAAAACATCCCACTTGAACTATGTCAAAGACTCTTCCACTTGTGTGCAGCACCCTCATTGACTGCTTCCTGCTAAACCACCAGGCAGTTGTTTCTGCTATCTTGCAGTTATATCCAAAGAAGTGCTTCCAAGCATCCATCAGAAAGAGAAATTCAGATGTTCCCCCAAGGTCCCATGTGCCCTGTCAGGATACACACTCACTGCAGGCATCACACAACCGCTTTGCTGAACAGCCCCATCAAACCCTGCAGAAAGGGAAGGAAAGCTGAGGCACAGCCTCAGGGATGTGCCCAGGGAACACGGTTGTGGAACGAGAATCTCCCTCTCTTGTCACACTCTTGTCCTTCAAGATTAACTGCCCTCCATCAGCACCTCAAAACCATCACACTCACAAACGAGAGAAGAGACCCACTCGCCGTTGAGAAGGACTCATTTTTGTCTTTACCTTTGAAGAGAAACTTAAAATGTTAAAAAAACCCCTGCTGCAACAAATACTGATATAAACCAATGGAAAATTTTAAACCTCATTATATAAAGGGAACAAGTCCTAGAGAAGGAGAAAAACTATTTCAGCTATTGAACAATGTCAACACATGGACAAATAGGTATCATACGGCTTTCTGAAGGCAGGAAGCTTGGAAATTAGAAGTCAGCTTCCATTGAGGGAGAAAGCAAAAAAGGAGCGTATTTCGGTCCTATGATGCTAATATTAGCAGGTTTGCATGCGTTTTCCATCCACAGTGTAACTGAATAAACAGCCATTGATATAGAGAATAAGAGATCTGTAATGTATAAATAGTGCATAAGAAGGACATCTGAGTGCATGTTACATATTCACAGGAGGAGAAGGCAAATAAAGAACTCAAGATACTCTATTTAAAAAAACAAATTCCTTATTTTTTACAGCGAACTAAGTGTGTCAGTTTGCCTCAAAAGTGTTGGGAATAAATGTAATTGTAAAGAAGGATTACTAGAGGTAATGTAAATAGAACAAAAACCCCAACCCAGTAAGCAGTGATGATTTTACACTGAAATTCCAGTCACTCTTGCTACCATGGGTTCTGAAGTTTGACAAAGCAAAACCTAAGGAGAAGTAAAAACTTTCTAAATCTGCCCAAACACGAGGGGTCAGTGCAAGGGTGAACCCCAGGGGGACTTTTCTTTACCAAAATTTGTTTCTACTGCTGGGTAAATCCTCACACACACTTAAAAAGAAGCAGGGCAGGAAGGTGTGTGCTAAAACTCAACTCCTAGTTCCAAGCCTGAGACAATTTGTTCAGCTGCATGTTGTTTAGCGCTGAGCACATCAATCAGCTAATTGACAGCTGATTGGCTTGTCAGCTCAAACTATTCCTTTCCGATGTAAGTAGTAGGTGTGGGGAAAAAAAGCCACTTGGGAGTCTGTATGAGTTTTTCTGTATGCAAATCTTTCAGATAAAATGTATTTTCTTGGCAGCTAATACAGAATTGTCCACGGAGCCGTTTGGCACAGCTCCATTGCTTAATATAGGGGCTCTAACATATTGTTCACCTATGAATAGAGTTATGAAAGCATGCTGTGATTTATAGGCACCTTTCAATTCATATCTGATTTAGCTAGGCTTGGATTTGATTCTTTAGGCAGTTTTTCACCGGCATTTGCAAAGCACCAGACTACAGCAAGTTGCAAAGGACTTTGAAGCTCAAGAACAATTGGTACTGTACATCCCTAACAGTGCCACAGCAATCTGAATGAGGGCAATAAGAAATGTTTACCCTGCAAATGTTCTTTGAAATCCTCCTTCAAAAAGTCTGGTTATTCTGCAGTATTGCTTTGTCATCTTAGCTTTACAGCATGCCCGTAAGGAACAACTTAAGGGACAAAACTTTAAGCAAATATGTCTCTCATTTCCTAAATTGGGAAAAATATCTATTGCCCTGGTTAAATACATCTGGAAGAGGTAAAGTGATTTGAACATTGTTCCCTTTCCATTACAACCTCCTTGACTTTGTTTGCCATCTGTTGCCCAGCCTTCGCTGTGGGACAGAGCGGTCCAATGCTGTATGAGACAGCCAAGAGAAAGGTCTTGGTTTGCAGGTGCTGAGCAATCTCAACACATCACCTCTCCTCCGCCTGCCTCAGCTTGCCCATTTGGAAATGGAGGACAATACTGATCTCCTTGGAAAAGCCCTTTGGGATCAATGGCTGATATTAAATTCAAAGCAGCAAAACAAATAGATATGTCTTGTGAATCAGGAGGGATGAGGGTAAACCACCCTGAGGGCATAGCAGTGTGCAATGGTGAATGACAGGGTTAATCGCACCTTCTTGCAGATCCCTGTGGGACCTCTTGCCGCCCTGTCTTCTCAGCTGTCTTGTCTCAAGTTCCTGTGTTGTCAGCAATCCTGAGGGCCCACAATCTGCAGAAGTCAGCAGGGATGCTGTTGCATCCACGTACCTGGCTAGTCATGTTCGCTGTTTCGTTCTCTTCTGCTCTCACTGATTAGTGCTGTTCACTCAGGTCTCATCTCTCTGCCCAGACGGTAAATGCTTCATGCTGGGGTGATCTAGGGGAATGGGTGCACACACAGAGAGCTGATACCATAATAAATGCAGTATTAACACAAAAAGAGAAAGGAAAGGACTTTGACAGGGACCATGGAGTGTTAACTTGACAGAAACAGCCAATAATGTGATCATATAATGTTAGTTCTCTTTGCTGACTATATCGCATGAAGAATTCTCCTAACTTCATACCCTCAGAGCTGAAAATTTAGATAAAACTTACGTCACTTGACACTGCCTTGAACATGGGTGGCATTTATTTGCCTTCGCTTTTGCTTTCATTAATGCCAGTTTTGCTGTTAGATTTGTTGTTAATCCTACAAATGAAATTAAACCAAGGCTGTTATACATGGAAGGTTTGCACGGACCAGATCTAATAATGTCATATTGTGTTGTTTTATACAAAATGATTAGCTAGTAATTGGTTTAATGGAGGAAAAAATAAACAAGAGCCTCCATGAAATGGGCGTTTCACATGCCATGTGTGGCTGAAGTTATGCCAACTGTGTGAGTAGTATTAGCTACTTCCTGCTGAACAGTCTTGTTCCCACTTGAATCAGCAGAGATATTCCAGTGTTGGGAGTAAGCTCAGATGAAGTATGGCATGGACCAGATAATAAGCACTTGATGTAATTCACTGTGGTTTTGCTGATGCTGGTACTGCTGGGCCAATGGCAGCATATTCCGGTAATGAGCACATCTCCCTCTATAAAGTGTTCTGAGTGGTGCAGGAATATTCTACATTTGTTTTTCTGTTTGTGTGTGTACCAACAGTCTCTCCAGACTTGCTTTCCTTTGCCATGACAGCAGCTGTGATAAATGGCTGTAAACCTTTGAGAGCTACAATTTTGGTTCACCACCCTGTAACAGCCCTGATCATCTCCCTACACCTCTGTGGTCTGAAATGGCTCAGGTCCCTCCTACCTGTGGTGTCCATCCATCTGCATCACCTTGCAGCTTCAAGTCTATCATCACAAATCCACTGAGCATGAGCTCAGATGCTGCACAATGCCAGAATGACAGCATAGGGGCCGTTAAGGCTTTTTGAAGAATCTCATATGTATAAAATCTTATACATACTGCATCAGAGTTTTAAGCATGATTTTGGTTTGGTGTCTGTTTAGAAATTCTACTCCATTCTGTTAATATCAAGGGAAATATGTTAATTCGCCCCAGAAGAGTATTTGTCTCTTGTTTTGATCGGTGGCATGACCAGGATATTTGTGCATTTTCTGTTTCAATGTCAGAGTGACTTGATGACATGCACAGGCTATTATTCAATAATGATGCCTAAATGGAGCTATCAGAAGGGTTATTATCAAGGTTATTAAAAAGCAATTCTTTGTGCCTTCAGTTTAACCATGAATTGCAGGGCTAACCATCATCTAGGTGAGGACGTGCGTATTAATGAAGAGGCTTCCTATGGTCTACCTAGATATCCTGAGCCTGAATAATGATTGATTTCCTCTACTCTTAGATTAGCACACAATCAACCGGGGGTGTTGAACATCTGACCAGCAGAGTTAATTCATAATGCTCGGCAACTATTTTGCAATTTTCTCACATCTGTTCTTTCTGGCTGAGACACTAGGGTTTCCTTTAAGAGCCCAGAAAATGGCACATAGAGAAATGTTTGTGGTGCAGTATTGCCTCCTATCAAATGGTAACAGTCCTACTAAAAATCACTTTCACTTCAACAATTTTCCATGAGAAATAAACCTTCTATATAATAATGTGCCAGATGCTAAAGTATGGAAAATGCCAATAATTTCTTAGTAATCATTTGAAGGTAGCTGCACATAATTGCATCCCTATGCAAATCAAATTTGATCAGATAAGTCACTAATGAGCCTGTGAGCATCATTTGGGCTGAGTTACCAACTTTAGGGAAATGTATTTAATTTCAATTCTTGCCTTGCTTAGGTAAAGGGCAGCTCAATATTACTCTCAAATGCTCCTAGCAAACCCTGAAGTGCAACACAACTTGCATCTGTTGCTGCAATTTCTTTGAACGCAAGCATAGTGATTCAGCTGGCTCGTGTCTTTTCTGCCGACTCTGCGCTATCAGGGCATACATTTCAGTTTTGGCAAAATTCTCACAGTGCTGTCAAGCTAACCAACGCTTAAATGGTTTCCTATTTGCTGTTATCATCATTTTCACAGGCTACACTTCAGCTTTGCTGTGCACTTCTAACGCTTTCAATATTGCTTTTTGCAAGTGAAGAGATCAGAGATGCCAAAATGCAGACACATCCGCTCCAGCCCCTTTCCCTGGCAGCCTGAGGATGACATACATAATAAAAAGTAAAAATGGTCACTAAAGGTGGACAGACTTCTCTCTGGTCTGTCCCTCGGTTATGTTGTCAAAACTGTTCGTCCTGTTTCATCCTGTCTTGGGAAGTTGTCAAAGATGAAGTGTGCAGAACAAATGTGAGGGTGGATTTAATAAAGAGCTTTCTGTGAATTATTGCTTGCACACAATCAATAAAAAGCTCTGGAGGGGCCCTCGGGGCTTTTGAACAGTGACTTGAGTACAAGGAGCTGAGCTTCCACAAGATGGGAGATACAGGCATTTCACAGAGAACATCTGAGATTCACCTACTTAGACAAGATTTGCATGGCTGGCGATGGTGTGCTGATGAACAGTCTTCTGGCGTTTTTTAAAAATCTTATTGTGAAGAGTTACAATTATTACACTGATTTGGAATAGATGCCAAAAGGGTTTGAGAGGAAGAGAAGAGGTATCATTTATATGCAGACAGACACATCTATCGAAAGTAAAGGGTATTCTGAATTTCATACCATTCATGGAGTCGGTAGCCTGGAAGTTGGATTCACAGTAAATCCAGTAGGACCAACCAAAACTACTTTAGGGGAAGCATGTGAAAAGCCAAGTGGAGAATCATCTCAAAAACCAACACTGAATAATTCAGCAGTTGGAAACTCATGTTTAGTTGCTGCTTCTGCTTATAAAGCAAAAACTACTAGGACTCTATGCCTGTAATGTTATGGCATAAACTTAAAAGAGCAGAACCTCGCTCTGAGGAATTTTAGGTATTTTATTATAAATATTCCTTTGTACAAGTGCTCTCCCTGTTAGCAGAGACCTTACTACACAAAGTACTGTTGGAGTCCTGCTTGCCATAATGCGTCCCCTTCCACCAAGGCCAACACGGAGCTAACCGCTTCTGGAAAAGCATCTTTATTACAAGTCAGAAAGTACTTCAAGCTTCTCCCTTGGAATAGCCAATTCATCCTCTGGAGATAAATAAAGTGATACAGTTTTGCATTCCCTTTTGCAGAGCTGGGTATTGAACACAGATATCCTCTCCTGCTTTAAGAACGAAGCTGGTGGATAAAAAGGGAACTCTTTCTGGAGCCCTGTTTTATGAGAGGGTTTCTATTTTTAGAGAGGACTTAGCAATGCCAACAGATGAGGTGCACCCGGCCCACAAATCTCTCCAGGGTACAGCCTCGGGAGAGCTACGAAGATGCTGAGCACTGTTACGACAATCCATTTTAGGTAAGTCTAGAAGACAAGTTCCAGGGAATGGAGCTGCTGAAGGCTTGGCTATGCGGGGAGCCAAAGTGCCCCAGGATGGACAGCACTGGGCTGGGGGTGTGGGGTGTAGATGACTTGGCTCTTCTCACCATCAGGGGTTGCTTGAGGCCGGCTTAGCTCAGTGAAGTGGACTCCCGCAGCCTGATAATTTATGCCTTGTTATATCTTAGCACTGTAATTTACCAAAATAAAGAATAACATTCCTGTAACAGAGATTAATGGCTGTCAGGCTGCAAAGCAATTTTTCAATATGAAATGGAGCAAAACTTACATTTTTAGCACAATTTCCCAGTTCAGTGATGCACCTGGTAATAATTATGATTTACATTAACCATAACATCATCCTTCTTATATCAACTTGCTTTAGTGAAGAATGAAATAGGCCCTTGTTAAATGTTTCATGAAATAATTCAAATTACATATGCTAAAATTTCCCAACTCCCACTAGCCAGGCTAAAAATCAACAAGAATAAAAATAATTTGCTGCTACAAAGGCCCTGATTCTGCATTAAGAATCAGGTAAGTAGAGCCCTAAGAGCTCTCATGGTTGAGTTAGTTATAACACCAGCTGACAAAAACTTCAAGTCCAAACCAATGATGCAGCCATAAAACCCATTCTCTGCAGATTTTGCAGGTTCAGCCTAACTTTGTCCTGTAAGGATTTGCCTGCAACAAAACCAAAAAGAAACAAAAACCCTACTGTCCCCAAAGTCAGGGAAGTTCAAACCTTCAAGACCACCTAATTAATTAACTTCCAGGCAGCAGGGCTGTAGCAAAGCAAAGATGTTGGTAATTTCTTGCTTTGATAATTTAGGGCCTGATTGTGTCTCTTTCTCTCTAAGGCATGATGAAACACTTTCATAGTGGATTTTCCTGCCAATATACAAGAAACAAAGCACCTACAACAAAAACAAGAGACAACGTCCTTTCCTTGGCAACTGTGAGGAATGCAAAGCACTTACATGCTAAAACATTACAGAAAAAAAAAGTGCGCTGAAATAGTGTGAATTATTTGCCTTAGAAATACAGATAAATGAAATACAGAACTAATGTAGCCCTAAAGAGCAGGTAAATTCATTTGAATAATAGGATTATGATTTATGATTTTTCTATTACAAGAATGAGTTTCAATTCTGCAGCCTTTAATTATGCACTGGCTTGCACAAAAGCTGCACTGTTCCTGTGCATGAAGTATCAGGATCCCAGACAGAATTCAGAGGAGACCGCGGGCACTGTGCCTAGACGCAACTTCCAAATACTCCCCGTCCTGTGGTTCTGCATCTCTGCTAAAAGGAGCACCTTACCCAGCAGCTTACCAGGATTCCAGTGGGCTGGAAACTTTCATCCCCTGTAAATATGCATTTTACCTAAATAGTCACTGGAGCACCTGCTGGAGACAGGTATGAACTGCCCCTCTTGCAGATGCCCTAGCTTAGACTGTAGGATCATGTTAAATGTCTTGCTTCTTATGTGGGAGCCCATTGCTGTTTGAGGATGAGCGACTGGACACAGTTCACCCCAGAGAGGTGCAGTGTTACCCTGTAGTACTCAACCCCATACCCATCCTGCAGGGCTGTGGCTTCAACCCAACACCAGCCAAATGCTGCAAATGGGGCTGTTAGGCAGTGGCCGCAGCTGCATTAGGCATTAATGACCACCAGCGCTGCCCATGCCGAGGGCACAGGTCAGTAGGGAGCTGCCCGGGTAGCAGCAGCCGTGCCTCGCCAGCCCAAAGGGCTGTTACATTTCCTCCGACTCGCTCGGTCCCTATCAGCCGAGAAGGGTAATAGCTTGGTTCTGCTGCCACTGCCAGAGTAAAGTTCAGCACTGAATCATTAATTAGGATGACTGGATACTCTGGGATTTAAACTAGTGATTAATGAGCCTTTCCAGTTCTAGCTCCATGTGAACAACTATCTAGTTCATGTTATATTTATTCAAAAAAAAAACCTCACTGAGACAGTAAATCTTGCTCAGAAGAATTAGTGGAGGAAGAAATAACACACCACATTTATAATGTTGGTTGCAAATTTATATTCACACTCTCTTGCACTAATTCGAATGGCTTAATGACATAATTCATGTTTTAGGGGATTCTTTGAAAATGTATTTAGAAATGGGAAATGGTGAAGGGGATATCATGATAGGGTAAGTAAAATGGGTATGGGAAATAAGGCAAAATAATTCAAACTAAGCTAAAATACAGTGCCTTGTTTTTCTTAATCTTGGCATAAAACACCCATTCCCTTTGTGGTAAGACACTATATTCTGCCAAACCAATCATTCTCTGCACTCTTAATTATCTTACAAAGTAAGTTTGAATTGTGCTATTTGCATCATGCAGGTTGCTGAGACATCCTAGGTTTCCTGTTGGTTCGGTTTTTCCCTTAACTAAAGGTTACAGTGCAGAAGTGCATGGCAAGTCCATTGGAAATACAATTCTGAGTTCATCTGTTCAGAGCATTAATCCACTCCTAAGCTACCTTCACTTCTGTATGATACATAATCGAAAGCTGGGATCCTGGCTGCTTGAGCAATGCTTTCTCTTACATCTGCATTCAGACACCATGAACTCAAAGGCCACCAGTCTTAACTAATTCCTCTAACTAAGCATTCAGTGTTCTTCCCATCAGGAGTCAGTCCAGNAATCGAAAGTTGGGATCCTGGCTGCTTGAGCAATGCTTTCTCTTACATCTGCATTCAGACACCATGAACTCAAAGGCCACCAGTCTTAACTAATTCCTCTAACTAAGCATTCAGTGTTCTTCCCATCAGGAGTCAGTCCAGGGTCTCTGCAAATTTCCATATGTTTGAAGTTTTCCTCTACTCTTCTATCTTTGTCTGAAAGCTGTCAAAACGCAGTTACAATTTCATAGGGTAATGAGGAAGAGATTAAGGAACCTACACATCTGTCACCTAAATATGTGCAATAAGGAGAACATAAAACAAATAAAATTAGGATACTATAAAAGCAAACAGCAGCTGCGAAATTGCCAACATCATCGCCTCCTGCACCAAGCGGTGCACCAGGTTAACTCCTGCACCCCTGCACTGCAGCAACACTGCCTCTGCAAGCCACAGGCTCATCCATCAGCAGCTCCCAAGACATTTTTATGACGGCCAGGCTTGTGTCCAGGGATGTAGATGGGCTGGTGGGAGGGAGGTGGGTCGGTAAACCTGATCTCCACCCAGTCCACCCCCCTTTGCAAACGGGACATAGCCTAAATGACTCACAATGCTCTGGCAGGTCTTCCCTAGCTGTAGCTCATCTTTCATGTAGCTGAATGAAAAAAACCTGAATTTCAAAGCAGCTGCAAAACCCAAAGCAGAGTCTTCATGCAGCAAAGTAGAAGTCCACCAATATTAAGCTTGAAATATTGACATCTTGTTCTTTGGGATTGCTCTAGTATCATCTCCGGAAACATCATCAACCCTTAGTTTCCCGTATCTCTGCAAGACTGAAGAGATCAACTCGAGCCTGTTCATGGGCAAGAGAGCTCCAGGTACATGAGGCACAGTGCTAGGCCCACAGGCTAGGTTGTCTGCACAGCTTTCCCCACAGGAGGTAACGGAGATTGTGAAAATGGGGTCATTCTCTTTACATTTATGCAATAAATTCCTGGAAAAGCTCTCATTTTCAACCTTTATCCAGAAATGGTTAAGCTCCTAAATTGGATCCATTAACACCCAAATGAAGACACATACCAATAAGCTAATTATGTTGCTTACCAAAGTCATGAATAATTGAATATTTTATTGTGATGTTACAATTTGTATTTATTATCCTTTGCTAAAGAGCAAAATTAAACATAATGAGGCCTGTTAGTGTCTCTCTTCAGAGATGAGCCCATGTTGCAGGCACCTATATCATTTGTACCGATAGTGATTAATGGGTTTAATTTACTCGACTTGCATATGTTGGAATCTGTGAAGGGGAGAGAGAAGGGAACTCAGATTGTTAAAATCCTTTTAATTAGACTAATAATGCCAAGTTTGCATGTGTTAACTAGGGTGCGCTATTAATTAGTTTTAGTAGGCTGTTTTCTGAAAGGTGGCACTGTAGCATTTAGACATGTCTTATGATCCCAGGAGAGCTATTAAGATGACAAACAGAGCATGACATTACACATAACTGCAAACAAACAGCCTTTAATCTTTCTGGATGAAGAATTGGGGGTAATTGATGGACAAAATACTTTCTGCACTATAGCTGCCTCTCCCTCTTGTTGCCTTTACCGGGTGTTATTCATTTGGCTATGGCACAGCCTCCGCAGAGCAGTCCATCCTCAGCAGTGGTAGAGCTGGGGGTTAGTTCTGGGTCTCAAGTCGCACAAAACTGACAGCTGATGGCTTGGCCACAAGCAGGACGCTCACTTCTGGGGTTTCACAGCTAAAATAGCTCTTCCAGCCCCAGGAGGCAGCAGGCTGGACAGATTCGTCCCTGGATGCTTGGCCCCTGGCTGCAGGGCAGCAGCTCTTGTGCTTATCTGGTAGGGCCGGGCAGCCTGCCTGCCCTCAAGGCACCACCGAAGCAAAACTCACCATCTTATCTGCTCACAGGAGGGGCAAACAGAGAATGCAGGGTGAATTTTGTCTCTAGTTAGATGACAGGTCAAGCAAAAAGCATATTGCCAGGTAGGGGTTAGGGAAGGGAGGCAGAGATGTCACAGTTGAGGAGGGCAGGTGTAAAGCTCTGGCATAATTTGGCTCACAATAGCATGGAGGTAAGAGATGCATCTTTCCATACAACTTAATCTCTGGTTACCACACTGATTTTCTTCCATCATCAGAGCTCAGCACTATCAGGTAAAATCTTCCCCAGTTACCCATGTGAGCAATTGGCACCATGATCTGTGTGCATCCCCAACCCAGCGCTGGCAGGCAGGACATGAGCCAGAGCTGCCAACAGCAGCTGGGTGGAGCACAGCCTCCCTTTTTTTTCTAATTCATATTAGCCAAGCTGTGCCATCACAAGCAACCTTCGGAGTGTTCTCAGACCATGGAAGGAATAAAAAAAAAGTCCTGCCTCTTTACTGCTATGAACCCAGAGTTCTGCTGCACTGTCAACAGGCATTTATAACAGTTAGCAGTTTCACCGCCTGTATGGATGTCTAAAGGACTGAAGGTTTCAATCTTCACTTGGCTTTCTCTGTTCATATTAAATACTTGTCACTGTACTAATGTGCGGAATTTGCATCCATATCTGTGGAGACCTTTTGAATGCAGTGCAAGTGGGGATTGTGCAATAAAGATCCATAGTGCAGACCGGAACTGTAATAATAGAGGAAAAATGTCTTCAGTCTGTTCTTTCTGCAGCCCTGTCACACTGTCCCCAAGAAAATCAAGGAAGTACATGTATTGGCATATGTGCCAGGTCAGGAGTTTGGAAGCCAGTGTAATCCTATGGGAATGGAAAGGTGCATTTTATATCACCCTAAAATCTACAGGCATCAAGGAGAATGGGTGTCTGGAGTTACCCACTTTGGAGCATCAGCTCTACAGGATCAAAGGAGACATAAATGCAGCTGTAGAAAGACTGTATCTCTGCGGATAGCCCAAGGCTGGGGACAAATGGGGTGGATTTGGCATACTAGAGTCAGCACATGGATCCAGAGCACAGGAACTTCTTAGAACAAGGAATTTGAGTTAGTTTCATGTCATGAACACTTTAAAATTGATAGTATTAGAAAATAGCCTCAATATAATCAATTCTTTTAAAAAGCTCTGCTCCCATCACCCATGGCAGACTTAGGACGGAAGGGAAAAAAACCATCCTGCAGCCATGAGTTCCACAATTTCATTATGCACTTCCACTGTTGAGAAGAAATATACCTCCCTCCCTCTGTCACTTACGTGATAGATTGAGAATAATCATTTCCTGACATTTGTAATAGAAAAAAGTGTTATTTGCTTCTCAAAAAGGGGGAAAACAGATTATAGCTGTAATAAGATCAGTGACTTAGGGATACTAAATATAATACAAATTATCTGAGTAAGCAGTTGCTTTATGTATGTTGTTTGATTGTTAAAGAAACAGATACTGAATCTTTGAGTATGATATCCACTCAGGGATTCCCATGAAATGAATAGTAAGTCTTAAGCATTTACTGGAGCTCAAAAGCCAGAGATGTAAAAAACCTCTTTTGACTTACTGCTGAAATGTATTTACAGGTTAAATAATGTCATTTCCTACATAACAGCAAGCCTATTTATTGTTTTAATTTCTATTTGGGTAGCAAGAAGATCAAATAGATATCTGCTCTCTTGATAGAGACAAATATTCCCATGTCTGAGGATGCTTTTCAGAGAGACTGATCACATTAATTCACCTGAGTGGCTCACTGTGTCTTGTTCTTCTCACATTAACTATTATTTATTTAATATCTTTTAATATACCTATAAATTAATGATATTTAATGCTTTCTACCCACAGCCTTCTGGCTCTGCTTGTTAGCATTCTCCAGTCTGAATACTGGTCACCTTTGTCCATTTTTGGGAAAAAAAATCTCAGTAAGCCCAGGTTCATAAATTGCAATAGCCCTACTAGTACAACTGAAGCGAGATCGTGTTTGAGCGGACAAGTCAAGCTACGAACAATACCATACTTTCCTTTTACTTCAGTTTACCTACGTAGCAACAATAAAACCAGAAGTGCGGCTAACTGCCCCTCACAGAACGGCAGACAGCTTAAACTGAGCTCTTGCTGATGCACATCCTTTCACTCCCTACTTCGGCTGCTCAACTCAGGTATTCAAAAACGTACTCACAGCCTTGTAGTCTGTTTGCTTAATTCTCACAGAAGACTTGCTGCGTTGTTTTCAGGCTAAGAAAAGACAGATCAGGAAAGCCTCAGAACTCAAGCCTGAAAAAAAAAATCATATTCCTGCTCTCTAAAGCAGAAGCCAGGGCAGATACATCTTGTAAACTTCACAAGGACTGCCAAGCAAGTGAAATATTTGAGGCAGAGGAGTGCACGGTTGGCAATGCTGTTTGATCTATTTGCTAATCCACCTGCGGCTGGCAGCCCTCTGCATCTCAAGCATAGGTTTTCCTGCATCCCCTCAGCCCCATAATTTCATTAGCACTGAGGTGAAAGCTGGTACTATCATCCCTCTGACCGACTGCTACGCATTGCCAAGGCAGAGTGTTCTAGGGAATATATCCACATTTTTAAAACATTTCCATTCACACTTAGCTCACTTGTCCCCTCCAGTGTGTCAAATTATCCCGATTCAAAGCCACTGAAACCAATGGAAAGGCTCCCCATGATCTGGTCTGGACCAGGCCAGTGGGTTTGGCTTCAGGTCCCAGGTGGAGTCAATGCTTTGAGAATGGGGCACCCTGAGCTCACGTACTGTGTCAGCATTTACCATGCCTTGGAGATGATGAGACCTTCAGCAGTCTACTCCATAAATAAGCAGAGGTTAAATTAAAGCAATAGCTATGGAAGAACAGAACCATAAAAAATGTTGGAAAAGAGTGGCAGGTGTAAGAGAAAAGAGGCATAAGAGAGGAGAGAAAGTACCAGGATGTTTGCAAGTCCCTCTTTCTGTGTTTCAGCCCACATCAGAGAAGCTTGGGGCTGCAGCCCCTGGGTACCTCTATGGCATCACTCAGATGAGCAATCACTGCTTAGCACAGGTAAGGATCACAGCTGAGCCAGAGAGGCAAATCTAATTGCCACTATAACAAACCCTCCAGCAACACCTTATTTCATCTATTTTGAATAAGCATTAAGTGACCATCAAAACATTATCTGACAAGTGATGTGTATAGGCAATGCGCTGCCTGTGTACTGGCTTCCTTCAGTGATGACTGGAGGAGTTAGTGGCAAATAAACCTATCTTTTCACCATTTACCAACTGCTAGGCTATGAGCTGGCTTTTCAATCAGACCTTGTCGGCCTAAATAGTAACACATCACTCTGAAGTGGTGTTCTGGGATTTGAGAAGAGACATACTGCAGATTCTTCAAGGAAAATGGGATACAGGAATTCATTTCTATTGGAAGCATATTACTGCAGTTTACACCTGCTGCGTTGCACACAGCCACAGTTTAAAATCTGTCATGTAATGAGAAATGAACTGGTACATTTCTCCCACAAAGTAAATATGGATAAAAGCATGTTTTGTTTGGCCTAGGTTCCTCACCTGGCTGCAATGAGACTATGGCCATAAATAACGTACCCATCGCAAGAACAGATTGCAGAATCATGATAAGCATTTCTGGCACACACCACCTTCAAACGGGGAATGTACAAGGTTTTGTCTACAAATGTTTTGAGCACTCTGAGACATTTTATCCTGAACCAGGATAAGGTGAACTCTCAGTTATGCTTACATACTAAGAAAAGTTTCATTCCAAGTCAGCTAGTCATTAACCATTTTGATAAAGTTTTGGACTTAAAACCCAGGAAATTGTGTATTAGCTAACATTTCAAATCACAATGTTATTTCACACTGCAGAAATAATTTTACTAAAAAAAAAAAGTGAAACTGTGTGCTTTTAAAGCATCTTCAAATTCTAGTAACAAAGACCCATAGGACTCACAGTTCAAAAAACTCAAAAACCACCCAACACAAACTATAGGCTAGACTCTGTTCTCCAGGACTTTGTTTCCCAATAGGTTAAATGAGAGAAATATCAGGTCCTTTGACATAGATGAGGAAGTATGCTTATTCTTAATTCCTGCTGGCAGGTAAAAAGTACCTATCACAGCAGGAACAGAGACACCCAAAAGAAAATACCAGAAGGTGGTTATGATAATAAGCTTATTTTCATTACAGTAGGATTATATTTTAAACCTTTGATTAGACTCCTAAAATTTCAGAACATTCTTCATCAATCCCAGATTTTTAAAAGACAGAGGAAAAACAAGTAGAGAAAGTAAAGTCTTACTGCTGTGGATGAACTCAGTTTTGTTGCATAGAGAAGGTTGTACTGTAAAGTTACTTAATTACATTCAGAGGACACCTTTAATTCTGATTATGACTAGAATCAAGCACATCTTCATTTAGGAAGTCCTATTGGAGTCTGTGCGCCCCAAGCACAGGCTCTTTGAAGCATTGCTAAGCAGGGTAATTTTATTGTACAAGTTTTCTTGTAAAAATTATTGTCTTTCTGGATGTCTAATTAAAATAAAGATGCAATAAAGAATTTATGGTTTTAATTAGAGCATAGATCTTAAAGCAATTATAGTGTGATTAATAATTCCTTAACAGGCTTTCTTATATGAGATGAAGAAAAAAGATTTGAGCTCCATGAAAAATCAATATGCATTACTCAATTATGTTAACGAAGCTACACAAAGCAGTCTAGGTCCCAATTAAATTGCTCCTAATGCTAAACTGGCAATGGAATCTGTAGTTATTAATGAGTCTTGATCTATTTGTTTAGTCATTGAGGGGTTTTTTGAACTATAGGGTTTGGGGTTTTTTAGTTGGAAAGATGCTGTAAGATAGAGATGTGCCTATGGCCTCATCCATCCTGAACGCAATTTCAGAGGACAGAGTGAAAAAAGTTTGTTCCAGAATCAACAGGACTGAGCAGAAACCCTTTCTGCTTTGCTTTTATCTATACTGTGACCCAAGGCACAGCAGAGGAGCTGCTCATCGAGGAAAAGCAGATGCAGTGCAAGGCACTACGCCCCTATCCAGTGATCTCCGTTCCCCACACTCAGTGGAGGGAGCTTCAGGGGACCACCAGGACCTAGCCTGAAAGCACACTTCCCCCAGGCCAAACATGCTGCTCCCCTTATTCCGTACATAAAGATCACTTCCAGGAGCACCGCAGAGCTGAAACATCAGGAACCCAGATGCACCCAGTGTCAAAAATATAGATTGATACAAAAGGGGAACAGGGAAGAATTACTCACTGACAGGGAGGTTTTCTCCTCTTGGTTTGGATGCCAGTTTGGTGAAAGCCCTAATACAGGAATGGCCCAAGGCATCAAGGAACGACCACCTAGACCTGCCCATCCTTGTGTCCTTAACCATTTGCAGCTGGTTGCTGCCAGGGACAGGACACTTAGCATACTCAGTATGGCTGCTCTCTTCTTCCTTGGTTCTTTTTTAGGCAGTGGTTTGGGTAAGTATTGATGAGAGGGTTTTTAGGGGATCAGGAGTTAAGGTACAACTTACGTGTCATCACTGAAATTTCTACGAAAAATTTTATTTCACCTTTCATTAATAACCTGGCTGAACTGGTAGAGCAGAGAACTACACAAGTTCATATTTTACAGATTGAACAAACTTTAAAAACAACAATGTAGCTAAACATTCACCCACGCACAGACAGCTCCTCTGATGAAGCTGCCCAGCAAATGAAGCCATACAAATTGAAACGTACTGCAAGGGGAAAATGATCTCACGCGAAACTTCTAATTTGTCGTTCCGTAATATGGATTGTGGCTTGGAAACTCGCTAACTGATCATTAAGAACACAGTGTCAGAAAGGTGTACTTCTTGGTGTGAGAAGAACAAAACCTCCGAATTTCTGGAAGAAACTATCATTCACTCCAAATAAATCTAGAGGACATTGATGTTTGATTATGTTCAGACCCAGCTATAGCAGAACATAGATTTATTTTGGCCCTGTCAGCTTGGGCGCATTGCTGGCTGCAGACATGAGCCTTCACTGGTATCTGTGAGTGATGCTGCCCCACTGCAGCAATGCACAAGGGTAAAGATGCCATCAGAGCTACCTGCAGGTTTCAGCATCCAGTGAAACCTGTGCATTGAGCCAGATTTCATTTCTCGAGCACATCCTGTGTAGTTCCCTTTAAAAATTCAGCTTCCTTCAGCCAAATGAACGCACAAATTCATGTTGATTTCAAAGAGTTGGTCAGGTTAGAAAAGAAAAGGTTCGGTAATTGCAATGGGGAAGAGCAAGAACCACTTAATTCCAAGTTAATGTGGTGATTTGAGTGAATGGCTTAGAGCTGGTTTCAGTTACTTGAAAATCTGATTCTAAAAAATCCTTTAAAACACTTCAAAAGGAATGCAAGGTTTTCCTAAGATTTTCCTTTCATGTTATCGTCTCTCCTGTTCAACACCTTTGGGTTTTCACCAAAGACACGGGAGAGGGATGCGTGCAGCACATTTCATTTGCAAGGTGTACATCCAACCAGAGATAGCTGGTTGAGCAGTCCCACTTCTCTTGACATCAAATCTGGGCGAAGACCACCTGAAATGTGGGGCTGTAGATACAGTAGAGGAGCTTAGTTCTCTAGATAAATGTATGAAGGAATTGAAGTGAGAAAACCCACCTAAGGGACTAGTGAACTGGTTAAAGCACTACAGACATGCAACAGTAATTTGCATTTAGTTTTGAGTTACCGATGGTAGGATGGGCTGCTGTTTTGTGTCTGGCCCAGACAGACCCTGCATAGACTTGCAGAAAAGCCCCATTTGTGTACAACCTGAGACAAGAAGCTACTACATGGGTCCAGGGTTTGTCCAAGTGACAGGAGCTGTCAACAATTCATGCCTTTCAAGGCCATGTCCCAGATAGTGAATGGATTTTTCATATCATGTTCTGCATCAAACACTGAGGAAGACTTTTGGCAAGGTCCTGTATTCAGTCTGCTGTCTCTAAGTACTATCTTCACTTAACACACACCTTCCTCACATTATTTCTTTTCATATCCCTTTTTCCATCAGGAAATCATTTGCCTGTTTTATCATTTTCTCATTTACATGTCTCCTGCAAGACTGAAAGTCCAGCATTGATTTTACCACAAGATAATGTTAATAGGATCAATAAACCGCAATGACTATATCAAAGTGTCTGTTCTTCACCCTCCAGGACTGCAGAAGGTGCTTTAGTCTTAAAGTACATTTAATACACCATCTCTCACTCTTCTTGTCTACTCTTACGCATGAGAGACTGTCTGTCTGCCAGGTAGAAAATAAATTACTAGCTTGCTGAAATAATTTAAATTTTAATACCACTTCAGCACATATAAAATATTACTGTTGCAATTAAAAAATAGACAACCAGCTCAATGCATGTAAAAATGGGTGCTGTGTGCCCTGACAGGAATAAATGACGTCTGTTGGGAAGACTATTGTATGTAGACTTCTCCTTAACCTAAAAATTCCTCAGCTGATAAAAATCAGGTGTCCTGTTTCACTCAGGTCAGCCACCGTTTAACAATATTTCTAGGGGAAGATTGAGAAAGACATGGTTCAAAGCAAGCTAGATCCTCTGAGGATGCACGTAAGGGCAATTTTCAGTGGAGTAAAGGAAGCTATATACTCTTTGGGTTTTTAGTTACCTGTTCCATGTACTGTTTTAAACAGATCATTTCTCAAAGGTGGCAAACCAGAAATCGTCCTGGCTACAGGATGAGACAAAAAGGTTACAACAGGAAGTTTGTTCTGGTTACTTCAAGTCCTGTGCTGTGCACCTCCAGCAAGCACTCGCATGGTCCCAAACTGGACCCAGCCGGCTGCAAATTCACAGGAACAAGGAGATGAATAATGCCATCTATCATTTTAAAATAAAATATTTCCTTGTTCTTTTTGTATTTTGTTTTCCTTATTCTTTTTGATTCTAACCAGTATCTGAGAGGAACTCGAAGCATTTTGAAGACAGGATTAAAAGACCTGAAAATCAATCTAGTTATTTTTCTCAAGATCATGTGAAGTGTTTCAGCGAAACGCTAATGATTTTGTTCAGCTTTGTGACCAAAATAATTTCACATTTAACTAGCAAGTCTTGTGGCACTGGTGAGTTTGAAGGCAGTGTAGGGAATCTGTACAGATGAAAGTTGGCCTGGGCTGACAGCAAAGGACATCCCTGTGCTCGTGTGAATGGGAACCAGGTTTCTACCTCAAGTAATCAGAATCATTTCATTGACTGATATAGGTAAACAAGTGTTACTCTGAAGAGGCATAAAGCTTTTACGCAGAGGATATGAGGGCAGCCTGGCTGAGAAGCAGCAACTAAAAGTCATCACCTTTCAGCAGGCTATGTGAAACACAGGGGAGGGCTCAGCCCCTTTCCTAGTAAATGCCTATCTGAAAAAGCCATGCAAAACTGTCAGTCTGAGTAAATCAAACCCAGCAGACTGCATTTTTGAGACTTTACTGGAGATAAAGGGTGAGATTTATAAAGCACCTGTGTAATTCAGCAACACAACTGCTACCAAAAATACTTCCCTAAGGGTTCTTGTAAATCCAAAACCTCTAAAAAACAGATTTTGTGACTTTTTTTCCTATCGATTTAAACGGACTCTGAGTTATCCCCAGAGCATTTTGAACTTATCACTGTATTGTTCCCGTTTTGTTTGTATATGCCAAGCAAAGCAAAGGCCTTAACATTATCCCCATACTTAATGAAGCAGATTTATTCTGACAGTGTAAGCTTGCTTAAATTTAAAACCTAGTTCAAGGCTTTAAAAACCTGAGATATTATCATCATATGAGAGAATGCCATTTACCCACACAATTATCTGTTTTCCATCCCTCTATTTGAAAAAAAACATATCTGGAAGCTTGAAAAATATAGCAGTACTTCTATTTAAATATTTAAAGAGCTTCATTATACAAATTCAGATCTAAAAATAAGTTGATGGTGAGGGCAACTAGCACAATATGCTCAGTTACACTGGTGCACATCAGTAATTTGGACAGCAAGGGGTTTTTAAAGGTCATCTAGAGCAACATCCTGCTCCACGCATGAGCCAACACTTACTGAGGTCAGCTGTGGATTTGTCTGGCTGCATCTTGAAATCCTGGAATAACTTTTGAGTTATTCCAAATTTACCTTGGTGTAGAACTTATATGCTATGTGTAGAACACATAGCAAAACTGGGAAATGTATCCAAATTAAAACTAGGCACCAGTATAAGATGAATTTGTTGAATGATGTTTACCTTTTTGTAGGCATGGCTATTCATGACTAAAAGAGCAATAATTTGATTTTTTTTTTTTGTTCAAAGTAAATTAAGGTAAGCTCAATTCAATCTAGCCTAATTCTGTATAAGACGATTGTCTGTTCAGAGATTTAATGCAGTTCAGTGAGTTGGTTTTAAAAGATGTTTTGGAACGGTTTAACTGAGTGCCTCCAAGTTAGATAAAGGACATTATGCATGATTAAAATTTAACTTGAACACTTCTATGACAACTAAGAATATTTTTTTGTCTTATGGATACACTTTGGGTTTTTTGTTTATTTTGGGGTTTTTTTTTACTTGCCATACAAAACTGAAATTTAAATTAGAATTTTATCTGAAAGAAAATCCCCAATTAAACACTCAGAAGACTATTGCAGGCTTACTCTCAGTAATGTCCAAGGGAGATAGGAGGAACAGACCCACTCTATTCCATGGGATTAGCCAGGTAACTAGGGACTGGGACTTAACTTCATTATATAATTATAGTTTCCCTTTATTTACTGTGATGAGATAGCTGCAGGTTGGCTTCCTAATGTTACCTTCCTTAACTGGCTCTGGAAAAAAGAACATGATGAAATAAGAATGAATGTGACATGATCAGCCAAAAGGTCAAATTCTGGTCTCAGCAAAGAGCTTCTGAGGTTCCCACCTGGGTGCAAACTTCCCATCAGGGACTCTGGCCACAGTCTGGCTCATGGAGTTCCACACAGAATTTGGTCGAAGTACAGCTGAAGAAATTACTTTAACCTTTTAATAAATGTCCAGCGCTAAGCAGATATGTGAATGACTTCCAAGGCAAAATATCATAGCAGAACAACTATGAACAGTGGGGAAGTCAGTGAAGGAAATCAAGGCCAGTTTACACTGAGAAACAAACACTGCCATTTCTTCTTCGCTCCCTTCCCCAAGTAAGCATGCCATGCAGTAATGTGGATAGTAGCTTGGTCTCAAAGAAGGCAAGGACTTGCCAGATTACTGGCACCCTTAAATAGTTGCAGTAATTGCTTTCCAAATTTCTAATTTGTATTTTTGCTACACCTACAGTTGAGAAAATCAGATTTTTAAAATCCCCTGGATTTTAAAAGTCCTCTGAAGTTTACTTACAGGCACATTAACCAAATTATTTTGGTTCATACAGATTTTATAGATTTAATGTTCTTGTCTGAGCATGAGAATGTCCAGAAATGGCAATAAGGGTGAGCAAAAGGCAGAGCTAGTGCAGTAAGAGCTCCTGAGAGCACACTGCTCTGGGGGGTGTCTGGCGGATCGCTGTGCTCCAGTCCAAACGGAGACCGCTTGCGTGCCAGGGAAGATGTTTTCCAGCGCTGAGGGAGCTCCGTGGGGAAAAGGCTGATCAAAGTAGTGATTAAAGGGGGATCTTGAAGGGTCAAACTGAACTCCTTTGTTCTGATTTTTTTAAAAAACATTTGCACTCAATAAAGCTATCTGTTCTCTTGAGGACACATCAGCAATTAAACCCTTGCTTGTCTAGCTAGACTGTCTCATATTTGTTACAGAAATATGGAGGAAAGTGGTGCATCTAGAATCTGGTAACCTGAATTCTCTCCATGGAATTCACTTCTGCTCAAGCTGCTGAAGTTTCACATTAAGCTATATTTCCAGAAATATATTTGCAAAAAGGCTGGATATATATCTAGACTAGTGAAAAGATGCATTTCCTCAGCCACTCAGCACACTCATTATAAACGGTTAAAAAAATTCATTATGTCCTTCAATCAAAACTGCAGTAATAATAAAAGCTAATTACCCCATAAATGCAGCAGTCCCCATCACTTCTAAGGTTGTGGCACCCACAAGAAACCTTTACCTGAAGGGAAAATATTTTTTATGACTACACAAAGTCTAAAGACAAAACAGGTATGGTAATCTGTGCACAGACAGGGAATGAGTTGTGATTTTCATAGGAAATGTGCATTTTCAAGTGCAGTCTTCATCATTTGACATCCGAGGATGAAGAAAAAAGAGCACAAATCCAATCCAGCAACTTCACACCATATGTGATTTTTGCTTTCCAAAACCTTTGTTTCCCAAATTAGAACCTCAGAATAGCTCAGCTGTAGCGACATCCTTTGAAACTAATCACCTAAACAGAGCCCATGTCATAGGACGGTAAGATCTTGCTTTAGCTGCCCCACTCCACCTGATCAGCCTCTCAGCGTTGACCCAAGCACTCAGATGTGGGATACAGGAGCCAGAAATTCATACATAAACCCAGACTCTTTCCCAGGTTTTCCAAATGTAAGCCTTTCCTATAGGGGTTGACAAGCTTGCTTATTCACTCTGAAGTTCTGGTACAGGGCACATTACCAGACTAAGTCCGTAGAAGTAGACATACAAAAATTCAAATATTTTCTAAGTTTTAACCATATGTTTTGTGAACTTTAACCAAGTAATTTTTTCTTTTCGCAGTGGAGCATCTCAGAGTTTCTTGTCCTCCTTCTTGCTTATATAAAGACTTATAAAAACTGCATCTCTGACGTAGCACGAAATGTGGAAAGACACTGTTACCCAACTCTGTTACAAACCACTAAAGAAAATGGATTTTTTTCCCCCTTGGTTTTGCAAAAAAGTATAGCACTAGCTGGAAAGATAATGTTTTTAAGCTATATATTAGTTTCAAAATACCCCGTGAAGATTTTGTTCACAAGATGCTTGACAAGATGAAAACGATGCTGCTTCAAAAGTCTGCAAAATAGTTTGACCTAGTAATACTAGTTTCCCAAATATACTGACACAAGAGTAGTGTTACTCTGAACAATATAAGCATTCCCATGCATGTGCAATGCTGTTTGCATAAAGTCCTGTATCTCCAACTTGCTGTCTTTACTCACTCATGACCCCCGCAAGGTTGCTCCCACGAGTAAGCCATCTCTCAAGATTCATTGATTGCCCACAAATGAAAGCCACGTGGAGGCTAAGAAACTTCAATCACAGCACTATTAAACTAAATTAAAATCTGACCTTTTGCATTATAACTTGCATCTCCCAAGTGTGTCTCTTGCTCCATCGTGCAGGAAGAATCAGGGCCAAAAGCCACAAGGGAAGAAGCATAGACATTGGGCCAGAAGGGACACCCGACAGCCTTTAAATAACAAAGGGTGGTCAGCAGCTGACTGGTCATGAGCAGGGTGACTTGGCCACACAGGATTTGCGGGGAGCAGGGTGAGTTGGCCACTTGGGATTGGTCAGGTTACATGTTGATCTGCAGGTCTCCACCATCTAACACCAACACGTGAGGAGGATGCGTGGTTGCCTCAGGCTTCTTTTGGAGGTAGCAACTGTAATGCTGCCATTGTGCGTTTAGTAAGTATGGGCTTGCTCTTACCTCAAAGACATCGGTAGCAAAGTTCCCATTGCCTGTGGCTGCATAGGATCAGGACAAAGTTGGGTAGACAGTGTCCTTTGTTAGCAGGTGTTGCTGCTCTTTGTACAGAGGGACAAAGAAGTACATACGAGCCAAAGGAGAAGCCAGCTGTAGTATTAACACTGCCAACAGCCTGCATCCCATGTGACTGATGCTCCCAAAATCAGCCTGTAATAAGCTGTACTGTAATGTCCTCCTTCGTATGCTACTGCTCTGTGTGAAATGCCCCATATCAGGCTGAGAGACCTTATAGTGGAATAAAGCCCTATCCAACGCAGATTTGGTCATGCGTCCATAATGACACCACAACTTAGTATCTAGAGAAAGCAGCCTTCTTTCAGCATGACTGCGCAGAGTGCTGTCAAATTAAATATATAAATAAAAGTTAATTTTTCTCTCTGCTTGAGGAACTTCAGGTGCTAAAAAAACATGGTCTATGGTGCACAAGTAGGCAGTCTACCTGTCTTCCCACCAGATTAACGCCATCAGAGGATCAGAAATGAAATGCCGTATCTTGCACCCAAGTAATGCATTCGGAAGAGGAACCAATTAATTAGTGCCAGGTAATATTGTCACAGACTGATCAGGTGACACAGTGACTAATGCATTTCCTCAACCAGCGCATAGCTGCACTGAGGACACAGCAAGATTCTCATTCACTCAAAGCAAATATTAAAACAACATTTATTATCTTTTCATCAAGGGAAAAAAACCAGTGACCTTGGCAGAATTTCTCTCTCTCCTTCTCCCTCTTTCAAAACAGAACCAAACCAAGGCAGCACCTCCCCTGCCAAGCCCACCAAGAGACAAAGTGCCATCAGAAAGAAGCATAGCCTTTTTAACCATTGAAGATGCTTTAAGATGGGCCTTTCCTACAGGGATTTCAGAAGCTCCATTGCAGCCACAGCAAGCAAATGAAGCGAAGCATGGGCCACTGAGTCAAAGAGAGCGAGAGTAGACATACTACAGCGAGCTATTTTAAACCATCATCAGAGATCTGTAGCTAAGGTCTCCAGCGGCCTGCTTCTAGCTAAAAGGCTTCCACTTGAGTGCTTCAGATCATGTAAGTTTGTTTAGGATGCATAATTCATGAAGGGTACATAACATCATCCTTGAATAACAGTTCACTCACCACCTGCTTGACAGGGAGAGAGCTGACAGAGTAGTGTGACTTCAGAAATCTGACATTAGCACGCTATGTGTCCCTGGAAGGGACAGGGATCACTCCGTTGTCTTAACCCCTTTGTTGGTATGAATGCCTGAGGAAGCCAATTGCGCCAGCTAATTCCATGATTAGGACTATCTCCATCTGTCGTCATTACCATTAAAATAAGAGAAAGACAAATGACGTGAAGAGTTATAACTACTTACATTATAGTCCTTCAAAAAAGCATGTAAAGAAAATTTCTATTTTTATAGGCTCTAAAAAAAAAAAAATCTATTTCATGCCAAAGGCCAAGTACAACCGTCCCTACTCAAGCTGAGTAGTACCTTGCAACTCCAATATTCCCACAGAAATCAATTTGGGATTATACAATGCAAGCAAGGAAAGCACCACCTGGTCTTTGGCACCAAAATAAGATGTGTAAGGAACAAGCCTTCAGCTAAAATTAATGTGATTTGCCTCATTGTGGCTAATGGAGCTGTGCCCATTTACATCAGCCTGGTGTCTGTTGTAACAGCGTGCCTGTTGCAGAGCACTTGGGTTTTAATTACCAATGGTAAATAATATGTCCTTAAACTTTATAGACCTTGTATATTTGCCCTACTTTATTTTGTAGATAAAAGCCCAACTGTGGCCTGATAGGCAATTTAGGAATGATTTACAGACTTTGTCTGCTGTTAGTAACAGTTTGGAAGTTGCTGTCTGACAGAAGGGAGGGAATTTTTTCTAATTTATTTTGGGAGATAATGGTTGAAGTGGAACTGTCATACATTGTTTTCCGTTATAAAATTGTGAATACTTTTTTAGCAGGGCTTTAGAAAAAGGGAAAACATATAGGGCAAGACAAGATATAAAGAGAACAACAATGAACACAACAGACGGGATGAAGTCTCTAGTGCATGGTAGAGGAAGAACACTGCTTTCATAATTTATGCTGTGGGCCAGCCACCCCAGCAGTGAGCCTCGTCCTGCTCCCACCCAAATCCCAGCCTATTCTCCCTAGAAGTCCATTTATTTTGGCTCCTTTATCACTTAAATGCCTCCTGCTGTCAGGCTTGATGCAATATTTGAATTAAACACAGACACCTCTCCGTTCCGTTTAAAAGGCAGAAACAACAAACACATGCACACACAAACCAGGACAGGTTAATTTTCAAAAACAAAGCATATGGGCACTGTCATTCCCCTGTATATGCAGTCCTCAAAATAAACATTTCACATAAAGCAATATTTTGCCTCCTGTGTACTGCAGAGCAGTGAAGTGAAGAAGGACTTCCACCCAGGGTGCTCTGAGCAAGCACATTTTAAAAGAAGGAGGTTTTTCCTCCCAAGACTTCAGAGAGGTTTCGTAATTGGTGGCTTACATGACCCCACTGTGATTTCTGCCCTATACCAGAGTGCTGAGACTACCTGAAAAGTGATTTGTAAGTCAGACAGAAATAGTGAAATACATGGACCTGGTGCATTGACATACGCTTTGTCCATCCTTCTGTTACTCTGAAAGCTAGCGTGGTTTCCTGCTTTTACAACAGTCATTTGAGTCTTTTATATGAGCCAATTCCTGCTCTTGCTTCCCTCATGGCATACAAAAGAAACAACACCAAAAATTATTCTCTTGTCAAGGGAGAGATTATCCTTGCGACATGAGTGCTTCTAGGAATAGCAAAAAAAACTGATAGTGGGAAAAAGCTGTCTGTTCCTGATGCTGATGGTTCCCTGTTTACTGAGATGTTGTTAGGAGAGGAAGAAGCGGAGCAAGTCTATTAATGTAATTATTTTGCATCTCTCCCTGGGGATACCTGGGCAGAAAGGCTGGTGGGGCAATAGGTGTATGCAGGATGTTTTGGCTCAGGATTCCTTCCCTACTGCCAGTGAACCTAACCTGGAAAGGGGCACAGCTGTGGGGTTCAGCCACAGTCTTGGGGAACAGAAACATCCTTGGGAGAAATGGGGACTTATTCTGGGTAGCTGGGAGAAGCAATGTAAGGAAACTCAGGAGTTTAAGGGTTAGGAGCTGGTTTTGTGCATTGTCGGAGTCACCAAGGAGGGGGATTGGCAGCACAGCTAAAAGCCAGGCTGCCTCTGAGCCATAGGCTAGAGGGCAAGACGGAGAGGAGGGTGGGAGCCTAGTGCTCCATCTTTAGTTTTCAGATTGTCACTGCTATTGCTGGGCCATTGTAGGCTAAAGCAGAATAACAGTTGTATTTAAGTAGCTCATGGACTTCTCTCTTTCAGAAAACATCTGTTCTGAACTGTTTCTGGATGTCTCCTCTGACTTGGACAAGGGGCAAGTAATGAAGGATTTTTTAAACACTAATAGCTCTGCCAAATTTCTGGTGTCTGTAGGGGACAGATGCCCATTTCACCCAGTGACTGTCCTTCAAAGAGATCAAATCAACTGAAGTTTCTTTGGTCCCTGTCCTTTTCCTGCCTGCCATTGGTGACCTGATTTAACTGCCTGCTGATGAGACTCTGCTCAAATCAAAAGACTGTCTCTGTGCAGGACTAAACCTTCCCCCAAATGGGCCTGTTGAAATAAATATTGAAATAGTCTTTAAAAGTTTACAGAGTATTATGAGATCAGTATGGATTTGACCATTACTTATTAATTGTTCAATTCAAGGAACAACTATATGATAGAAAATGGGGTGGAGACCTGGGAAAGAATGACTTTAATGAGATCTCAGTGACTGATGTTTGAAAATATATTATTAAGTTTCTGCAGTGTGGCACTGAGATTTCCCAATGTCCTCAGGAAAAGAAATAGCATCCTATTCTCTTGTGTCTGTTGCATTAGAGATCCGCTCAAATGCACCCATCCTCTGCTAAAGACAAAGGGGGCTTCAGCAATGGCTTAGCAGGGTTATGCTCTGCACTCCCAAGGGGTGGAATAGCCTGGGCCTTTGCCTCTTGAAACTACATTTTCCTCCAGCAAACTTTTTCCTCCTGTCTTTGCTTTCAGATTTTCTACTTAACTCCTCAGTGCAACTCCACACTGATGTATAAACCGACTTTTTCTAAATCATCACTCTGTCTCAAAATTAAAAGAAAGTGAGCATGCATTGTCTTCTCAGAAATAAACACCCACAACAGGAGGCAGGAGAACTGAATCTCACTCATTTCATGCCTTCAGAGATGCAACATGCCCACAGCAAATGCAAGCAAGGGTGTGCAGTGCCATCCCACACCTATGTATTCAAACAGGAGGATGTGTGGGGTATTCAAACAGGAGGATGTGTGGGGAAGTGTCCAGAGAACTAAATAATTTTGGGTACCAAATCTTGTACTAGCACACATACACACAAAAGGCTGTTTGTAGCCAAGATACACATAGTGTTACGTGTTCAACTATCCAGCCTAAATCTGCAGACATGGCAATACAAAACAATGAAACTGCTGATGTGCACTTGTCTCTGGCATGAGGATGTGAAAAGAATTACATCTGTCCTCTCCAACAGGCAATCATTCATGATTCCTAATGGATAAAACTAGAAAGCATAATAAAGCCCTGAAAACTCAGTGTACCCCAAGCTGGCTGATAGGAGGAGGGCTTTGAGTATCTCTTTTCTAATTGCCATTCAACCCTTTAGCAAAAGAATGAGCTAAAGGCATCTGTGCCGGACCTGGAAGGTAATACACAGCTCATCCCAAGCATAGATTTCCTTTGTGACCACAAGAAAGGTTTGAACAGAGCTCGTAGAAGATTGTCTCTTGAGGTCCTTAGGAACACTCGTATCATATCAGAAACTATAGTGAGAGATTAGATAATCTCTATTTCCTGGCGAACGTTATCCAGTGAGCAGGCAAAAGCCCATGTGCAACCCCTATTTATACAGGGGTATTGTACAGAAGAGAGCACTCATCCTTACATGAGAGGTGCATAAGGCTCCTGACCCATGTGGTAACATTATTTAATTGGCACTTCAGCAGCTAAATAACCATCCTGCTGACGTGTATCACTGTGTGAGCACAGTCACATTTCCACTGTTGAATGCAGAAGAAGGAATAAACACAAGTAAATAAGAAAAAAGTTCCCTCATGCTTAGATGCACCAAGTTTGCTTTTTGGCTCTGCTCCTTACACAAGTTGTGCTCACAGACGTGCCCAGCCTGTGACCTCCTCTGTGGCAGGTGGATGTGACGAATTGCTGTGTCACTCAGCTACATGGGAAGAGAATGAAGCCCGTGTCTGGCAGAGCTATGAGAGGTGAGGCAAGGTGAGACAAGCCTCCCTGTCCTCAGCAGGGCTCCATTTGCAAAAAGAGGCCAACAATGTGGCAGGACACTTATTCTGCACAGAGCACCAGAGGTGCAGTAAACCTTGACGTACAGCATATATCCACATAGCTGTAAAGAGGTTAAGACTCTCTTGGTAGGAACCAGTAGGCAAGAGCCTCAGGAATGACTATTTTTCTTTTCTGACCGCCCTGTAAGGGAACACAGGGAAGAATTCCTCGTGCCTCAGTTAATGGTCTCTCCCCTAAGAGTTTCGTTGCCTGATTGAGGACAATATTGTTTGTACAGGGATGCTGTAAGAATGACCACAGTTTCAGGAGGAAAGAAGAGATGACACCCAGTATCACCACATCAGCATCACGAGTGACGATGAAGCAATTAAATCACTAACTAGACCAAAATTGTATATAATCCTCATATTTGTTATGCTGCATTTTAGGCTTTCATTTTTTGTTCGGTTCTTTGCAGAGGTTGCTAAAGATTTATGATTTATAAAAGCATCAGACTGCACTGTGTTTCCTTGGGTCCAGTTAAGGAAATAATGCAATCACACAAGAGTTTTGTGTTGTGAACATACATATATTTCTTCCCATGTAATGTTAAGGTTGTCAAAATGAAACGGATATGTTGGAAACGAGTCTGCTGAGGAGCCAAAAAGGAGAATAATTTGCTAGAACTGGTGAAACCCATCAGATAAGTAGGAAAGAGCATGAATTAGCACAGTGTGCTGCGCTGTTTGAGGAAAAAGAGGAGCCATGGGGTCTAAATGGCCAAAAAGTTCAAGATACCTGGGTTTTAGGTCTGCTTCTACTGACAATCTGTAGTATGACCTTGGGCAAGCACACGTTTCCTCTCTACACTTGCTTCCCTCAGTTTGTTTTGCCTTATCCATTTAAATTGGAAGCTCTTAGGATGGAGTTTGGCTCCTAATGTGTGTTCAAACAGAAGCTGAAATGGAGAGACCCTCATCTCTGTTTTGGGGCTCAAGGTGCTACAGTAATACAAACAATAATAAAAAAGAATGAGAGAAGCAGTATAATTGCATTAATAATAGGGTACTTTTTAAGACTGTTCTTCCTGCCAGATCATCTTTGTGCTAATACATTCTGTTTACTCAGAGAATATTCAATAAATTATAAATAAAACCTCAGGCTGAGACTTTCCCAAGCCCAGCAGGTAATTTAGATGTATCGTGCATTAAAATTAATGCAAAGGGTGCGTCTAAATCCCTTACCGCACTCAGAAAATTCTTACTTGAATATTTAATTTCCAAGCTAGGCAATCAGAAGGGTGGTCTCTGTATCCAGCAGACAGTGGGGCAGAAATTAAGAGGAGTAATGGGAGTACTTGGGTGCAGAGCTTTTACTCACCTGAGCAGCTTTACTGGTCATCTGATTGTTTTTTCTCCCTTGTAGTCCTGTGTGAAGTCTCTGGGAATCGATCACTATGAACATAGAGAGGACAGGGCGGGGTGACTTTCGCTTCCTCTGGATTCTGAAGATGAACACATGGGGAAAAGAAAGGTAGATTAAAAAGGAGAAATAGCACCTTCCTTGCATGCAAATTTCTGTCTACCTCTTCTACCCCCACTGCTTGAGACTGAAATAGTGCTTCCGAGAGCACACAGTGCTACCCTTGCTTTTGGCAAGGGTCAGTGGGGACCCACAGTATATCCAGGAAACGGGAAGTTTAAAGCAACTCAGAGCCACCTACACTACATTTCTCATCTCCAAATTTCTTAAAGCTAGTGCAAGGTGGGAGGAACAGCACCAGACTTATCGTAAATTCCGCATCGCTATGTAGGACAGAACTGATGTGCTTCGAAAGGTGCTCACTGCAGCTTTGGTAGATCACTCTGTCTCTGTCAGCATGACAGATAACAGCCTCCTGACAGCTATGAACACATTAAAAATATACTTCCATCTCCAAGCAATCACACGTTGGTGCAGCACAGTCTCACTGTGGAGAAGCAAAGAAGGCCGTACCTCCGGGACAGCTGTACAAACATCTGCGTCTGCTTCAGCTCTATTTTTCACTATTGTTCCTTCCCGACAATTTTGTCACCCTTGATAAAAACCTGAGCGAGAGGTAAAAATGAAATGAGTTCTTTCTGACACGTGCATACATATTTAAGCATTTATGTCACTATATGTTAGAGTTGCAGGCACTTTAACGACGCCGCTTAGTTCCTTGCTTCTTGCATGGCATCAGGTAGTAATATTAGGCTGTAAGGTTTCAGAAGCCGAACAAATCTCCTCTTTCTTCCCATTTCATATTGGCCATTAAACTTATATTATCATCAGAATCACAGCAAAACAGAGCAGTTTCTATAATTCTGTGAGGAAATGAGGCTGACAGCATCAGAACAAAATACACATCATTAACGGAGCCCTGCTCATAATGCTCTTAAACACATAGCTCTGTGAATATTCATACTCTATTTTTGAGGGACATTGAGCTTAAATTTGGGAATTTCCGTGGTGCCATTGGTTCTTGAGCCTTCTGGGATCAGAACACCAAGAAAATGTAACAGCTCTCAGTGGTGTTTGGGTTATCCTTCTCTCTATAAGCATGGCAGAGGCAAGTTTCTCTACAAAAAAGAGATGGTAGACCTGCACTTAAATGACTTGTACCTCACTTTTTAAAGAAGTGAATTGTGAATATTATGATGCTGAATTCGTAATTAAAGGACAGACCAGATGGTGAAGGCTCAGAGTATAGTCTCATCCCTATGCAGAGGGATTTCTACAATTGCATATTAGCTGTTACTAGAAGTTTCCATACACATGTAAATCCTGCCGTACTTGAATGAGAATATCCTTTAATGCAAAGCATTATGTCCATTACAATAAGTAGCACGAATATCTAGTAGTCATTACATTTAAACTGAAAATCTATCTGGCCTGCTGTCACCTTGAACATAAAGCAGGAATTGTATAAATGACATCTTTTCTTTAAGCAGCACCTTTCACGTCAGTGACAATTTCACATACACAAATAGCAGTAAAGTCCAGTTACATGTATGTCAGTGAGCCCCAGACACAATTTTAATGTTCAAGATGTGCTGAGAAGGCACTGGTCTGCTTAAATATAGTTCATATGTATACTAACATGTCTAGTATGTTTATGATTATATTTACTATAGTAGATTAAAAAAAAAGAGGTCTGTAAAGCGTAAAAAAACATCACTGCTGTCCCAGAAGAAAAAGCCGTAAGCAGTTGCCTTCAGTAAAAACTCATCAAAACAGATTCCCATTCTAATGCCAAAAATGTGTCACCAAAAGTGCTCAGTGCTAGTAGCCCTCCTGAGAGGTATGGCCAATTACCATTAGCATGGTCTTGAAGTAGCCAAACTATCTCTGAGACCTATGCTAAACTGATAAACCCCATAGCATCATTCCCTGAAGGCAACCATGTATCTCTCCTGGAGATACCTGGGTATCTCAAACATGATCCTGCACAGAGAGAATAGTTAGGCCACCCCTTCTTCATCATTTTAATTAAGAAGAGATTCTGCTGTTTCCATACTGCACTGAGTTCTTGGGAGAAGAAACTCAGTAGTATGTATAAGATGTTACTACAGTCATGGTAGCCATACTGATAGGAAAAATATGCTGGCACAATCTTAGGTTACTGCACTGATATCCAGTTCACTCAGCCGTTTGGTCCACAAACCACTCTGAGGATGGACCGTGCTTCCTTTTGCTGTTGTCTATGGCTTTACAAACCACCATCCAAAACCGGTTGTGTGACCCATGCTACACCCTCCAGCAATGATTCTCAGTCTCAGAGAAGTCAGTCTATTCTGCAGAGAATATGAACGAATCAACACTCCAGAGAGAAAATATTTAAACATCTGCTCAGAGCAGAGCATTTCATAGTCTTCTAGAAACTAGAATGTTTTTATTGAAGTGTATCTAGAACTACTCAAATATAATTACATATTTTACTCACTTCCTCATTCTAAACTCTTTTTCTTGCAAACAGCATTTAGTTACCATTCACTGTACTGCAGAATTTTGCTACCTTGGGGTGAATGAAACTATCCTGGAGTATTCACCCAAAAGTCAGTATTAAAACTATGCCCAAAGTGAACTCAGAAAATACAAACCATAGAAATGATCTAGAATGCTTTATGCATTCTTTGTATTGGAAGCAGAACNCATTCACTGTACTGCAGAATTTTGCTACCTTGGGGTGAATGAAACTATCCTGGAGTATTCACCCAAAAGTCAGTATTAAAACTATGCCCAAAGTGAACTCAGAAAATACAAACCATAGAAATGATCTAGAATGCTTTATGCATTCTTTGTATTGGAAGCAGAACTGGTAAATACAGTTTGCACATGAATTTAGTGTTAGTTCATTGGTGCTACTTATCCTCAACCTCCTCTTAGCAGCATTGCTGGATGGAGCTCAGGAACTGCCCCTGCCGAGCGTATCAAGCCCATTGAGTCTGTCTTATCATAACTCTTTGGCTTGGAGCTCCCTTACCATTCTGCCTGACTACAGAATTTCATTAATCTGAAATGAGTAAAAATTATAGCAACAGTGATTCGTTCTCCATTATTCACTCCTCAGAAGACAAAGACCCGGCCCCTTCTGTCACGAAAGAATTTGCCTCAAAGTGGATTTATAACACTGATAATCAAAAAGTTGGTTTTATGTAAAAAGCCTGCAAAAATTCAGTTTCTCCCAGTAGCACTATAATTACATCCTTTGGAGGTGGTGGGTGGGGGGCGAAGTGCATCCCCTCCCCAACCCGAAGATCATAGAATCATAGAATGGTAGGGGTTGGA
>VZSC01005657.1:10565-55925 GCA_013398225.1 Steatornis caripensis
AGGATGTTGTGGGAGACAGTGTCAAAAGCCTTGCTGAAGTCAAGGTGGACAACATCCACTGCTCTCCCCTCGTCCACCCAGCCAGTCATGCCATCATAGAAGGCTAGGTGGGGTTTTTTTTTCTGCTTCACTTGCATTTAAGGAAAAAACCATGCTCATGCAGCTCCATCCTAGCATGTTGAAATGGACTTCTTTCCAGGTAATTTACAGCAGACTCGAGCTCGCTCTCATTTTGACTCCTACTCTATAGGCAGGTGAGTTCTCTAAACCTCATGTAAAGGAGAGAAAGAGAGAAGAACCTTGTCTGCCCCTTGCCTACACCATTTAGTACTGCAAAACCCCAAGCAATTAATGCTAGTTAATTAACTTTATCTGACTACTATGTTGAAATGACCTAAATTTTTAAAGGTGTTTATGTAGCTGATTTCCCCTGTTTTCAGTAAGAAGCAGTCACCTTAATACCTTTAAAAATTAAGCCCTTTTTCAGCTGTACACAGTCCAACACAGTATCTCATGAGTGTGTGTTCTGTTCCTGTCTCATGCAACCGATGTGCCCAAACTGTAAGCATTGAATCCCTGCAGATCAACCATTTACTGAAAAGTTACCTTGAATGGCACTGTATTTGCTGGTCTGTGAAAGACAACATGAGCAGGGTCTCCAGAGAAAGGAGGTTATCAAGAACATTTGGGGACAGACAGGAGGTATTGCACTATGCAACATGTAGGGTCTAAGGAGAAACCAGAGTGGGATAGCTTGCTATATGTAAGGCAGTGTTTTACCAAATTGCGTAAGAGGTTCTAATTTTGTTCCTTAAATAACCCAACAAATATTGCTACTGTGGGGAAACTTTCTCCAATAAGGAGAAAGAATCACTCCAACCTCCTGCATTTATCATGCCACTCCTGGTTGCAATACTTCACTATTGCCTTAGCAAATGTGCTCTCAAAATGCAAGCAGGGTCACATCCAGGGAGCAAGCAATAGTGTTTCTTCTCATGCTAGCGTCTCTGCTCACCCAGGAAGATGCTGTGATGCTGAAGGCAAGTCTTGTTGCCTTTCCATCTCTTTGTCACTGCTTGCATGTGGGGAGGAAAAGGCAGCGATTTGTGCTACCATATGAGAAACATCTTCTAGAGGGCCAGTGCCAATCTTGGCAGCTAGGGACGATGTATGATAAAATGGGAACAGCTGCATGTAACTGTCTGCGTGTGCTCATAGGGAACTTGATAGGACTTTTTAATCCGGCATACTCCTTCCAGACTGATAGCTTCAAAAACTGCATCTCTGTGAAAATAACATGCGTAGCTTTTGCTTTAAGTGTCAAGTCACATCCATTAATCATAACTCATGNCTGTTTGCGTGTGCTCATAGGGAACTTGATAGGACTTTTTAATCCGGCATACTCCTTCCAGACTGATAGCTTCAAAAACTGCATCTCTGTGAAAATAACATGCTTAGCTTTTGCTTTAAGTGTCAAGTCACATCCATTAATCATAATTCATGTGTCTTTGCCTTCCTTCAGAGTCATCACCACCTTACGGCTGAAGATACTTCCACTATGGAATAAAGGAGGAGGGATATTTGGGTTTTAATCTTTACCACAAAATTGTTTGGTCAATATTTTCTCACTTCCTGGGGAAGAAAAGCAGCCAGGCATGGCAACTGCAGAGAAGAGCACATCTCTTCCCTTCCCTCCAAGCCCAGAGGCATGGACAGAAATACCTGGAAAAGGAACCAATATCAAAGCTGCTCCTCACTAGTCCTTTCCTGTAACAGCAGAACTAGCAAGGCTAGAGCATGTCAGTCCTCAGATCTTCATGAATTGTCTCAGCACTTGCAAAGAATCTCTACAACTGTGCAATAAGCCACAATGTGCTGAACAGTTTTGGGCAGAATAGAACAAGACATCTAAGACAGGGATCTTCAAAAAGTGATACACCAAGTAAGTGGGCTGTTGCTTACCAGTAGAAAATGCTGAGAAGAGGAACAACTGCCAAGCTCTGTCCCTTGAAAAGAGCTAGATCCCTATCACAGCAATTGTATTTGCTCCAGATTTTGCAGATACTGGAGTGAATCCAACAATGGGCCATGTAAATCAATAAGGGATCAGAGCACCTGTTGTACAATGAGACGCTGAGAGAGCTGGCACTGTTCACCCTGGAGAGTGAGAAGGCTTATGGGGAATCTTACCAATATGTATAAATACCTGAAGCGAGGTTGTAAAGAAGAGGGAGGCAGGCTCTTCTCAGTGGTACCCAGAAGAAGGAACGGGCACAAACTAAGAAACGCTAGATTTCATCTAACCACAACAAAAATTGTTTACAATGAGGGTGGTCACACTAGAACAGGTTGCCCAGAGAGGTTGTGGAGTTTACATGTGGAGATATTAAAAACCTGACTGGACCCAGTCCTGGGAAACCTGTCACAGCTGACCCTGCTTTGAGGAGGTAGTCCTTGGACTACAGATGATCTCCAGAGGTCCCTTTCAACCTCCACAATTCTATCATTCTGTGATCATCCAAAGACACACAATAATCACAAGCCTTTTAGGCAACAATGAAGTCTCCTTTCTGCCACTTTCATTTAGCTTAAGTAATAAAATGGTGATTAGGTGACAGAGAAAATGAAAAAAACCAGTGACTGTAGCTAGAGGCTTAGGGCAAATCAGGTTGAAATTTCTTGCTTCACATAATGTTTCATAATGATATGAAGTATAGCAGGTTTCAAGAAAAGTACTGAGAAAAAAAAAAGATTTTCGCAGAACACCAACTGCTTGGTAATAAGGAAATTTTCTGCAATATTAGAAGAGGCAATTAAGTTCATTCCATGCGCCAGCTGACTGCTCCAGTACTGGGAATATTAGGTACCAGTCATCGACCACGAATTTCACGATTTTGGGTGTGGAACAAGAGTGGAGTTTAGACCAGAACCTGTGGTTTTGAGACTTGTGAGGATCTGTAAGGTGTTAGAACATGACTCACAAAAGAACTGAAAACTGAAAATTAAAAAACCTCACATGTACACACATACATATTGTCACTCATGCGAGCATATAAGCAAAAAAAAAAAGTAAAAAAAATCACAGGGAATACCTGAATGATCAGTTTTTCCTGAGTCTAATTTGGTTGTAAATGAAACCTGTGGAAAACACTGCTCAAAAGAGCCATGGATTCTGCCTAGGAAAAAAAAAAAAAGAAAAGAAAAAAAGGTGAAGTCATCCTTGGTTGAAAGATGAAAGGGCTGGGAAACACTCATTTGGCTGACCTCCAGATGCCTCTAAAAAGTCAAATCTTGCAGGTAGCTTGGGAAAATTCAATTTGAAAAAATCTACTACCGTGAACTGAAGTCCTGCACAACTTGTTAAGGAAAGACAGGATATTGGCGATTTTGCATGATGGCCAGAATCATAATAGGCTATAATGCTCAGTGGGACAACAAGGGGCAAGCAGCAGCTGTGATAAGGGTTTTGGGAGCCTCAGAGCCTACCTGGAAGGAAGTGAGCACAGACCACCTACTTTAGCTACATAAGTGTGATCCACAACATCCAAAGTAAATTATGTTCCTTAGGTAGTGCATGAAGAGTCACAGCTAAACTCAGAGAACCTAAGTTAGATCTTCATATAAAATTATGTGAACACTTTTCTGTATCAAATTCACTAGCCAAATCCCCAGAAGGATACAACTGCTGCAGCACATCAAACGTAAGATTCCTGGCGACAGGAGAGGAATCCAGAATCCTGTAAATGTCATGGGAAGAGCTACATGCTTCAAAGGGAGACTGAAAACAGGCAACACATTAGAAAGGGCATACTAAATAAATGTCCTAGGTATGCAGCTGCAAATAGCTAGCAAAAAACAAATAACTGAGGCTGGGCCAGGCCCTAAATATTATCCCTCAAATACTTTGAACTTCTTTGCTGGAAAGCAGACCTTTTTGCCCTAGATCTAGACCTACAGTCTCCTCTTGGAGGTAAAATGGCTGTGTTTTGCTTTCAAATGCTGAGTAAGGCTTGTGTCATTGAAAGAGGCAAATCAATAACCTCTTTTATACAGAAGGCTAGTCATAAAAGCATTGTCAGATGTAGTTCTGCCTTTTATCTGAGGTCACTGAAACCCGTATTCCAGAGAACCCTCTTTCACCCACTGAGGTGGTGGTAGGGAACAAGGGGTTGGGAGCAGTGTGAGGTGAACCTCATGCTGGAGTTGTATTTATCTCCCTACAAAGGAAATAATTATGATTCATTTGACTAAAGAAAGAATGCAAAAATGAACATGGTTCTGTAATCAGGTGGTTAGACACTCCCACGGGATGTAGCTGCTTCACAGACTGCTTTTCACCTTTAAAGGTCTGGAATTTCCCTTAATCTTTCAGAAATAAAAACCCAGCAACATCCAGGGCTTTGGGAAGAACATTTTATTGCTAAGCATATCTTTAAACAAAATGCAAATAAGAAAAGAGAAAGAATCAAAAAGGAAGAAGAAAAAGAAAGGGGAGAAAAAAGCAATAACATCACAATAATTCAAATAAAAATTCTTAAGGTTGTCCATAAAGTAACAGGGATATGGTAGAAGCCCACATACAGAAATGCACATGTTCCCAAAAACTGTCCAATAGAAACTTACACAAAAAAACGAAAGTGTAAATATTTTTCCCTTAACTTAAAAAAGGAAAGCAAAAAGGAAAGGAGGAAAGAAAGCAGGAAATCATTTCACAAGACTCCAAGACTCCAAGAACAGCAATCTTTTACAGACATCAAGATATAATCAACTTTGTATAGTTTCGGCCAGTTAAGTCATCTAAAATCGTGCTTTCATACCTTTTTAAAACCTGTCTTTTTTTTTCTTTTTAGTATAAAAAATAAAAAAGGAAAAAAAAAGCTCAACCTCGCACACACGCACACGCACCACACACACACACATACACGCACTGAAAATATTTGTGAACATGAATGCATCTTCTCTAAATGTTTGAGAAGGCTGGTTTTTTTTTTTAGATTTAAATTCCCATGTGCGTGTGTGTATTTGATGACACTTCTTCAAAGTCAAATATTCATGCGACTTATAAACACCAGCAAGAGTAGATTTCTAAACCTAAACAGCTGATTAGTTTTCATCTGTATACAGAAAAAGTGTACATTTCTGATATTCAAGAATTCTCAATCCATCTCGTTTTTTGTGGTTTTCCTCTCTGTCACTCTGTATCTCTCTCCCTCATTTGCTTTTTTGAACATGATAGGCATGGCCGTTGAACCACCTGGCTATTGTTCTGTACAGTAAGATAATCCTTTTCACAATAACTGGGAAAATGTAGAAAGCAAACAACCAAATTAAGTAAGTTAAATAAAACCAAAAGACATTCCCAATTTAACCATAAAACTGTATATACACCATCAGGGTATCCATATAGAAATTATACTAGCAAAAAAAATAGTAGTAAAATATGTAAACAAAATTTCAGATTTTTTTTTTTGACACAGGTAACTGTGACAAAGCTAAAACACACGCTCTCTTCACATTTTAAGGTTTGCTTTTGTTGTCTGTTTCATTTTACTTTGTTCTTCAAGAACATTCTCATTCCATGTTAAGACCATAACAGAACTTCTGTTCCAGTCGTCCCATCAAACATACCATGATAAATATATCTGTGTGTACATATATATATTATATTATTAAATTCCTTTTTCTTTATTATTTTTGTGTGTCACAGCAGCTTTATTTATTTTCTTTTATATAAAAGAGAAGGAAAAGGGAGAACAGGGCAAATGGAAAGACAAAGATGATCTGAAATGTCAAGCTACAAAATTAAAATATTACAAATGAAAAACAGTTTTGTGTCAAAAAAACTATGTATTTTGCATTCTTTTACAAGTGTTTAGCTTTTCTGACATTTATGGGTCTTGTCACAAGTTGAACTCCAGTGGCGTGTTTCTGATCTCTTTATTAAACTGATTTGTTATTATGTTCTGCATGCATTGCAATCAGTCACAGAACCAGAACCCAGAGGAAGGCTCCTTTATTTTTGTATGGTATATTCAGCTCAGAATGGCTAACCATTTTTTAAGCATTCTTTTTTGAATCTTCAAATCCCGTTAACCAGTTTGGCTGTGCTAACGCATACTAAGTGATATTCTCAACTAAAGCCAATGACTGATCAGAACAGACCCAAATCCATCTATTTTTCAGTTTAATTGCAAATACTGGAGCCAGATCCAAGGGAACCAGCTTTCCATGATAATTTTCTTCAGCACCACCCATCAGACACTTTCACTGTGTTGTTAGCAAACAACTTACTGCAAGACGACGGATTCTAGAGACAACACAACCAGATATGCAGAGTAAACACCATGGGTAGCTTTTGAGTTCATATATGGCGATAGTCTCTCTTTATTTATTATTGATTTTTTTTTTCTGAGATTTCTTCTCAACTCATGTCCTGGTTCACCACCCGACACCATTCCACTCCACCCTTCCCTCCCATACCCAAAAGTAACAAAAAAAAAAGCCCCAAACAAAAACAACCCGAGAAAGAAAACCAAACCAAACTAAAAAAACAACAATCTCCAAAACCATTTATTCCCCTCCTCCAGTCTCGAAAAATTATGTGTATGCTGGACATGGCCAGATCAGCTTGTTCAATATTTTTTTGTTGTTTAATAATGTTTGCATTTTTTAATTTTTCTTTCCTTTTTTTTTAAATAAGTAAACTGAAAAATTATTGATACAGTCAGGGATCACAAACATTGTTAAAGACTCACTTGGAGATATGAAACAAGTAAGCCATGAAGTCTTCTACCTTTGCAGAAAGTTCAGCGGAGGAGGAGCTTTGGAGACGTCCAAGTTCACTAACAGGGCAGAGCTGTGCGAGCCATCTCCAGAACGCTAAGTGTGCTTTATAATACATTAGGGCAAAGTTTGCTGACTCCAAGCGATGACTGAGACATTAACAGTCACTGCTGAAATTTTTTTTCCCAATACTTTTTCCCACAAATGATATCTCCCAATCTCACTCGCTGCAATGGTTCTGATATTTCAGTTAAATCTCATTAAGTATTTATATATTTATATATAAATAAGTATTCTTTTTTACACATAATACTCTTTGTCCTTGTTTTTCTGTTTCTTGTGGCCGCTCTTTGAGCTCTGCTGCTTCTCCTTCATGAGCGTGCCGTTGCTCTGGGCTGAGTTGCTGATGTAGTTCCGCGTCTCGTCCACCTGATAGGACCCCTCGTCCCTGTTCCTGTACTTGTACATGGCGTACAGGAGGATGAGGATGCAGAGGGCGGCAGCAGCCACAATGCCGACGACCATCCCCGTTGTGCTGCTCGACTCGCGGACCACCTCTGAGGCCCCCGGAACCCGTCTGATTCCTGGCTCCGTGGGGTTTGCTGTGGGCACATTACGGAACATGGGGGAAGTGATTAGCGGGCTCTTCAGCTTTGTGCTGTCTAGCTCATAGGCAGTGGGCAACGGAAGCAAGACTATGTCAGGCTGGGGTTTGAGCTCACGGTTATTCATTTTGCCGGCTGGCAATTTGGGCACCATCCCAGTCGAGGACGAAGCTGTGGAGCGGATCAGCTCAGGGGACAAAGACGTGGTAGTAGTCCTACCAGTTTCGGAGACTTTGTTAGGTCTAAAGTCCTTGGATTCCCACTTGGGTGCGTGTGCTTTGTAGCCACCTTCGAAGATTGAAGTGGAAAGACTCTTATCTGTTACCAAGGAGAAGGTGGTGTAAAAATCTTCATCATCAGTAGGGGGTAGGTTAGAGTCAAAGGTTTCCCCTGAGCCATACCCAGATATCACCAAGCCATCATCATCACAACCATCGCTGCCTTGGTCCGACAAGCAAGGTAACCCCGCCTCAGAGGTCATGGACAGGGAATCTTTGGTGGTCTCAATAATGGTGAGGAGGGGGCGAAAGGTAGGGGGAAGTGTAATGAAAGGTGCACGAGTAGCAATAGGAGGGATATCTAAAGGGTCTTCTACAAGTAGAGGGATAACTAATTCACCTCCTGGGATGGAAAAGAGAAAAAAAGAAGATTAGTACATTTTAACAGCACATTTTCAATTCACTTACTTAACTCAAGGGCAGTAGAGGATTTGGGCATTACGAAAAAGTGTCAGGGATCAGGTTTCTCACCCTAGCTGTACTACCAACATACTTTCCTGGGGGTGCCTTTCATTCTTCCCTCCCGTCCTGCTTTGATGGTAGTAAACTGCATGGTCAATGTCCACCATCTTTTAGCCTATGCTAGGTATGTACAGTGAAACACAATGAATATTTGGGACCCAAAAGTTTTTTGGTTTTGAAGATACTCTCAAGTGACTCTGTGGACATCAATTTTTAGTAGTGATCTTTCTTAAGTGTTTGGTCACAAGACTGATTAAATGAATTATTTTATACTTCCATAAAACAATGTTCTCCTAGATGGATTTTACCACTCATCTTGCGATTCTTCCTCCTCTGATTCTTTTAATTTAATATAATATTGGTATTTCTTCTCTGTCATTCAAGTCTGCTTGCCTTCTGTAGCAGTTTCTAAGGCCATTTCTTCGTGATTGTTGGCTGTTTTCTAAATTGAGGGAAGGTTCATGAAGGTGAGAGATGGAATAAGAAGCAAGTACTTACTGGGGTCCATGAAGGTACAGAGTTCTACTCAATGCTCGTTCATCTCTTTTTAATCTTGCTTTACCATTCTTTTCAACATTAGGAATGGCCCTTTCCTTGCATCTTTTGGGGCTACTACTGCCATACCATCTTGATCTTCGGTTCTTCTTGATATTCTTTTACTATAATTTGATTAAAAATTAAGATAGACTTTATTGTGATCGATGATACAAGTGAATAAGGACTCTGATAACCCTTAATCAGCGCTTGAGCCCAGCAGTGTACTGCAGAAGTTGTCTTCTCACCTACTATTATTCCTTGACATACAGATAGCTGTGATCGGTACTACTTTTTCCTAGCATGATGGCTACCTGCCTACAGAAGACTCTACCTGCCTACAGAAGACTAAAAATGAGGTGGGCTTATGGTCTACTCTTGAGGTCGAACAATAGCTATAATATTTGTATCTTACCACAGTATAAGCTTCAACTGAAACAAGAAAAAACAGTGTGTCATTTACAAGATGTGGTTTCTGAACAGCAATATTGCTACTTTTAGGGTAGTAGTCTTTTTTCCTCTCTATATTAACGTGTAATGTAATATGGCTATACTTCTGTTTCTGAGCCTATGGATAATTAACACTCCATTATTTTACTCTGATGTGGAGGCTTAATTAATTTCTATAGTTAATTTAGTTCAGATTGTATAGTTTTCAGCTGACATAAAGTTGATGACACCTTTTTAGGGTGAGCCATATTGCTTTTGAAAGTTTGTGTATAAATTCTCCATTGGGCAAATTTTCTTCAGCTAGCCGCTTAAGCTAGCTGCTTTAAATATAAACTGAAAAATTCATCTGACACCATAAGTAGTAATCTAGATCTGTTGGAAGGGGTGCAACTGAGTAGGAAATACTTCTAATTCATGGGGAATTTTGATTTGTACTCAACATTGCTTAAGGAAAAATACAAAAGAAATTTTATCTTCTAAATAAATAATTCTAGTTTTTACTTATGTATTAATAACTGCTAATGAACAGTATCGCATTCTTATGATGCTGAACAGCACCAGGGGCAAAATTCTGCTTTCTTCTATCATCTACACTATACATTACACGCACTTGTTTCCCGTTGAATACTGCCAGTAATGTGCATGGGAGTTCTATAAAGAATATTGTCTAAAATCATAATCCCTTCTGAATTTATTTGGAGGCCAATACATTTGAACAAATTACATATTCAAGATAGCAATATACTGAAAAAGGTACTTAGCAGTTTGATTAAATCTGGATAGCTGAACTAGCAATATGGCTTATTCTTATCCTTAATGAGAAACTAAGTGATGACACAGTTTAATCAATTGAAACAGTCAGATTTATCTCAGAGGTACCAGGGTAGAAATTAGGCCATAATAATGAATGTGGTACTTTACACAGGCTGTTAACATACTTTCATGCCAAGTTAGTTCTAAGCTAAGATGCGAAGGGCCAGTTTAAATATGTTTAGTTTTTGGAGGTTCCTCAGCATGTTCATACCACTTCTGTTACTCGGTAGAGGAAGAAGAAATAATGCCAATCTCTTCAAACTACATATATTAAAAAAAATTACGGAAAAAGCAGAAGGTGTAGTCTGCCAAATGGCTACACAGGAATTTGAGCTTGCGCATCTGAGCTGTATTCTGTGCAATGTAGAAACTGGAGCATTTAATATGATTCATACATGTCCAGAAGCCCTATCCATGGTTAGAGTAGGGCATCTATAATCTATGCAAACAGGTGGTCCCAAGATAAACTTGGGGTATGTCTCAGAGGTAAAGGTTGTCTGTGAGTCTGTCAAAAAATGAATAAAAATAATAGCTTTTAAGTGCATATTACATCAAATTGCGTAATTCTGGAATTTAAGTTCCAGAAAGTCAGGAATAGGTAGAGTCCCTTTAAACGAGTTTTAGAGATCTGTGTTTTGCTGTTAAAAAATAGTATTCATCTGTGATTTTCATTCACCATCTGTGACACTCGATTGGAAAAAAATCAGTTTGGCAGCTTTTAATTGCTCATGTAGAGCTTTAAAATGCCTTTGTTCTTAAAATCTGTTACACTGGTAAACAGCATCAGTACGCAGTTGATCTGCCACCCACTGGGGAAATATTTTGGGCAGTTTTCTTTCACATAGAAATTCTTTTGGTCCTATTAATGATTAATTTTCTTGAAGGAATTAGTAAAATGATACACTTAATATGAAGACCTTTCTTTCCCCAGTAACCCTTGCCTTAAAACCAGTTCTACAGTTTTTGTCATTGTTGAGGACTTGAGCCAATGATCAAGACTACTGCAACTATAAAAGAATCATGGTCTTCCTGAAATTTTTAGAAATGTTGATAGAGTTGCTATAGTAAGTGGGGTTTCACGTAAGTGATGGAGAGAAGATCGGTACTTTTTGATTCAAGCAGGTCTGTTGGATGGAAGACAATAGAACAGAACAAGGAATGAGTTCTACAAAGTTTTAATCTCATAATATATGTGAGAAGAGAAATAACTTTCATACCAGGAAGGCTGGATTAACACAATTATTTAATCTCATCTGTAGTTTTATTCAAAAATGTCCAATGATCCATACTATGTTTGCGTGTATACTAAAGAAATTAAGAGACTGTTAAAAGTTCTTCATTAGGAATCAATTCTCCATCAAGGAGTACATTTGTTACATTTCCTTAAGACAGCATACTTTTCGGGAGTATCAGGAAGATGGCTGTAAGGGTGGTAATGACACTTTGAATTTTTGATTTTTTCTGTCTGCAATGGAAGAAGACATAAATGAAAAAAAAAGCTGTGTGGGAGAAAGTAACTCAGAAAAAGCACTCAAGTATCAAAGCTGGTATGTTAGGCATCTATGCAAAACTCACAGCAAGCTAGAAGTTGTACGTCTAACAGGATGCAAGCACAATGAGTACTTCTTGAGGTATGTGATTTATAGGAGTTAAAACCTCCTTTAAAAAAGGTGTGATAAATATACCACTCAGTCTAAAATGACAGAGAATGTCAGTTCTGAAAAACTCTGAGTAAAGTGTGAGAAACACGAGCACTAACATCTGTAGAGGAGAGCAAGTGCAAACTTCCATATCATACCAGCAAACAACTGGTACTGGTACTATGCTTCTACTTGTAAGGGACACAAGGGGCGGTCTGATGACAGGCAGATGGTAAGTGTCCACGTAGGGGGAACCACCTTTCACAAAAAGACAGCTGAGGCAGCAGGAAGCTGACAGTGGTCCTTTGATGGAGAAGTGGTGCCTCTTGCCCATGGCCCCAAGTTGGTTTAAAGGTAAGCTCTGACAGATTTAAAGTCCCACTCAGTTGCCAAGAACATCTTACGTGGGAGTCAGATCCTGACAGGTTTCCTGTGGAAGGCAAATGCTTTAAAAAAGCTAAAAAAAGCCCTGAAAAACCTTACGTGACACTTTGGAAGGGAGTTACATTTGAGACAGGTTTTATATTTTTATTTTCCTATCTTAAATTCCGATTTTCTCACAGTGTTGACCATTCTTCTAATCGCAAAATTAACACTTTTCAACCTTGAATAAAACTTACAGTTTTAATTTCCGAATTGTTCTGTGCTTAAAACAAAATGGCAAGGCTGCCACCCAGTTTGGACCATGGCTTCAAAACAATCATATGAGACTTAGATTCTGTTTGTGGATAATATGGACTGTTTCCTGGTAGTTACAGGTTTCTTTACCCCTTTTTTTTCTGTTGGCTGTTAAGCACCAGCTAACAGTGTTGACTGGTATACTGTGAGTTCAGTATTCCTTTAGCAATACGGAGATTTCACAAGGATTTTGAAGATTTATTTTTCACTTACTCTGTGCTTTCTCTCCCAAGCATGGAATAAATGTTTCCCAAACTAAAATGCGGTTTTTAAAAAGCTTCTATTGACAATGCAACATCAAAGAATTAAATAAAAGGGAAACCGATAAAATGGTTTCCTCTGCAGTGATACAGATGCAAAATTAGTTTGCCCATAAACATTATAGTTGCAAAAAAAAATCACTGAACAGCAATCTGGAAGCAGCACTGAGAGAACTGAGGTCTGTGAGGTGGGAAACTTCATACTGCTCTGCTTGGCCTTCTTATTCCACAAAGCAAACACAGTGTGCATATATTCCTTAAAAGTTAGCCTTTAAATCTAACACATGTATTATTTTCACAGAGTTGTGCTTTTCTGTAAACTACCAAGATCATTGGGGATATAAAAGGTCTACTTTAGCCTTGGAGCTGTCCTGCTTTTTGCTTTATGAGCGTATTTATAGATATATAATTCATACCTCTGAAGCTGATCTCCAGTAAGAGTTCTCTGCCACTGGAAAAGACAGAGTGTTAAAAATTTAATAGAAGCTTTATGAACTGTGAGGATGTTGTGGGTGAGTCATGAATGCAGAGGGCACAAAAAACCCCTGAAAAAAAAAAAACCTGAAAAATTGTAGCAGTTGCAGGCTTTCATCTTTAGACCCACAACTACTTCACTGGAATCTCAGGCATCAAACTGACATGGGACAAAAGGCACACAAAAATGAAGCCTGAAAGATTCATCTTCTCCCAGTGACGATGAGGGACATAAGGGACACATCCTTATCATCTCTCTCTTTCCAGCTGTGGTTGAAGAGCTTATAAATGCCATCCAAAAAGGCTGCACAACTCATCCATTTCTGCAGGTACTTGAAACTCTGCACCCAAAATTTGTCATTTGCATTTCATTCTTACGCTGTTCCTCTGAAGTTTGACACTTTCATTATGAAATGCATGCCACAGAAAATAATTCCTTACCGTTTTCCCCTCTGTATCAACACAATAATTCCTTATTAAATGACTGAGTTCATAAATTTCAGTCTAATGGTGTTTTAGTTAATTCTCCTTTAAGTCCACTGGGGAAATTATTCAGAACATAGTCCCTGATTCACAGGAAAGATGATGCTAACACGAAACCTAGTAGATTAACGCTCTTAATATTTTCTACTCTTTGCAGTCTGATTTAATTGCAATTGACACTCAGTAGTAGAGAGAAAGCATCATTTTCACATTGAATACTGTAACTTTTCATCTCAAATATCTCCTTTTCCTTTCAGAGAAAATACAGTCCTCAAAGCGATTAGATAAAACTGTACTTCTTCTGGTGGAGTTGATTGAAAATCTTTCCTAAACCCTCAAACTATTTTGAAAGACAGTAGTTATCGCAGTGCTTCCTAATACATGGCTTATGAGCGACAGGAAGGTATAGAGTTTGAGAGGTCATGAAACCCATGTTAATGCTGGAGTGTGTTTAATTGCTTTAAATTCTTGGTCACCTTTGTGCAAGCAGTTTCAGTGAAACAGATATTAATACCTTCCAGAGAGGACTTGACATGGTGTCTGCAGGCAAGATTCTAGAACAAAAAAGTAAGTATTTCAGTGCCCAGATGCTGAGCTGCTCTGAACCAATTGAAACATGCACTCTTCCATCTCCCATCATTATTTGGAGTTGCTGATGTCTTCTATCCAGTATCCAGTGACAGGACGCGTGGGAATGGTTCAACGCTGCACTAGGGAAGGTTTAGGGTGAACATGAGGAAACATTTCTTTACTGAGAGGTCGGTCAAACACTGGAACAGGCTTCCTAGACAGGTGGCCGATATCCCAACCCTGACAGTGTTTAAGAGGCAATTGGACAATGTCCTTAATAACATGCTTTAAATTTCAGACAGCTCTGAAATGGTCAGGCAGTTGGACTAGATGACCACTGTAGGTCCATCTGGCTGAAAAAATATTGTATTCTATTTTAAACTCTTACGATTAATTGGTGACAGCTTCCTGCTCAGCATAATTATTTATTCTTTTTCAGCATCAGTTGTTCAAAGGACTTGATAGTTGAACCTAAGATACCTACTAAGCACAGCATTACTATGAAGGAATGCTGAAAACATATGTGCTCATAAGGAAGTACAGCTTTTTCTTTTACTAAAAGCTCATTGTTTTTTAAAGAAATTAATCAAAACCTCTTTTAAAGCAAGGAAATTTTAGAAGTTCAGGACGTGACTTTCAGTAGGAAAGTGCCAAACGTACCATTTCTAGATGATATCAGGAAGCCTGATACTAGTCATAACGTGATGGGTGTGTTTACCTGGTAAGAGTACACTTGAGAGTATCATTTAGACTGGACATCAAGCAGATAATCTGCAATGAAGAAAACTGATAGAAATAAAACCATTTACGGGAATAAAGTAGGAATGATGTAGAGCTGCAGGAATAAGACCCTGGGAGCTACCCAAATGCTAAAGAAGTCTCACCACTTTTTACTTGACATGAAGACTATACCACCAGGCTACATGCAATTTAAGTAGCATGAAAGAAAGTAGCATTACTGGTGATTCATTACAGGAAAGGAAAAGAGGAAAGAAAGCTATAGAGAGGGATCAATAAAGAATAGGAGCAAACTACCACAGGCTCCTTCACCTCCTCCTATGTACAATACAATCTGGTAACCAACAATATACAAACAGCACATAACATAAAGGCAAATACAAACCGATTCAAAAATAAATAAATGCATTTATACATTTTCCCTAAAAGAAAACCATGTACCAGAAAATAAAAATGCCACAGCAACAAGGTAGGAAAACAGAAAAACATAACAAGTCATTCACTTTATCAGCAACAGAAAGATTAAAACCTACGAGAACTGAAAAAAATTATGAAAATGAAAAACATTATTTCCTTTAAAAAAAAACTCATCAAAAATACATAAAAATATTTAGAAAGCATACCACATTGATTTCATAACAGTCAACTTACATCAACAAATTGCCCGCATGTTTTTTGGCATGAAAGGAAAAATTTACAAAAGAAAGTTGTGTAAGAATGCTCTTGGACAAGTAGCATTGCCACATTCTTGTAACTTGCTTTTTTTCATCGTTGTTTCTTAAAAACTTTTTTAGCAAAATGTTTATTATTTCTTTTTTAATATAATTGTTTTACAACAAAGGGCGATACAGGGAGGCAACAACACATACATCCACACCACATAACATGAAAAGAAAAAAATCTTGCACCTTAACAAATTCAAACTTGGTTTTTTTTCTGCTGTTTTTTGGTTGTATTTTTTATCTTACGTAAAGTTGTTAGCATATTACAGTTGAAAAATCCTGTACATTTTATAGAATTTACTTTTGCTTGTTTGCATATCTACATATATAATGTTTTCTGAAAAGCAAAGTTTGTTGCTTTTTTGCCTTTTTGGTCAATTTGATATATATTTTTTTAAACATTTTCTTTTTTTCTATAATTTTTGTGTGTGTGTGTTTTAAGGAATGGATGACCGCACATAAAATTTTAACAATGCTAAAGAAAGGGGTGGTGGAGGGGAACTTATGGGAAGAAAAAATGCCTAGGGTGGATGGAGTGGGAGTGTAAAAATCTATGAGTGTACTACACAGGAGATGAAGATGATGGGAGTGAATGTGTAAGTCAGTTGCCATGTCCATGTAAGGGCGGTACGGAGTGATCTAGCAGCATTAGAGCTTCTGGCTGTAAGGAAGGGATGGGCAATATACAAAAACAAATGAGCATATTCATGCCCATCAACAAAAAGAAAGAACAGAACTCTAACATTGACAATCTCACAAACCCTAAGCTGCAACTTCTTCAACATGCAAGTTACAAAAAATTAGTAATTATAGTATTAATCTTTACATTTTCATTAAAGGTTCTCAAATTATAAAAACAGTTAAAACTTTTCCCTACTAAAAATAGCAGTAAAAATACATAAACTAATAATAATAATAATAATAATAATAATAATAATAATAATAATAATAATAATAATAATAATAATAATAACAACAATAACAACCAGAGAATAAAACAAAAAAACAAGGAAACTAGTTTTATGCATTGGAATTAGAACAACTTCATCTGTAGCTACCCACAGCCTCCTTCTTCTAAGAATCACCTTTTCTGAAGTCCATCAAATTGACATCAGTATTCTCAATAATTTGAGACAATCATTTCTTGAGCACATCAAACCACTGTTTCAAATGTAATGACTGTGTTGGCACACTCCTTCCCCACTCCCAAATTAGATTGCTTTTATATTCAGATTCTATGGAGAATCTCAAAAATACAGCTGTGGAATTCTGCCAGTGAAGTAGTTCCTTATTTAAAGAGGGAAATAGAGGGAAAAATTGCAGAAAACAATTCATAACTCTTTTGTTTTGTTTGTTTTTTTTCATTATTAGATTGGAACAAACCAAATCTAAGATAGAAATCCAACCATTGAAAAGAAATACATCAAAACATAACTATTTAGAGATATACTAAAAAAAAAAGCAAAAATTAAGAAGATCACTTTGTTCCCAGGAATAAGGGAGATAAGAACAATTGTGGCGTTTTAAAATTTTATTTTTAAAGAAAAAAGTATTCCACACACTTTCAAAGATGAACGAACCAGATGTACACATTGAAAGGAACAGACACAGCAGTCTAGGGACACTTCCATCATTTGGATATTATTTTTGTTAAGAATTGGATTTTCTTCCCTTCCCACCTCCTCCCATTTAAATTTGTTTTCAGTCGTTGGCCAAAAACCCCACCACCCTCCGGAGTTGCTTTTTTTTTTAATAGATCTTATTTTTTATCACTTCTTTTTAAAATAAACATGTAGAGAAAAAAAAAAAAAGGACGTGCAGTCTGGATGTACGTCATAAATAGACATAGAAAAAGATAGAAGAAATTGGCTGAGATCGACAAATGGGTTATATAATAGCTTAATTTTACTGTAGGATGTTAATAATAATGCATGCTTAAAGTAAGTTGCATTTAGGGAAAGTAGAAAAACAGAACAGCAAGCAAGGACTTGGAGGGGTGGGCGGGCAGAGGAGAGGGTGGGGTGGGCGGGGGGTGTACCATCCATGCCTCTCCAGAAAGGGCAAAGCACATTCCAGTGGGTTCTCTGCATTTCTGGGGGAGGGCAGAAGGGGAAAAGGGTGAGGAGAACTCATAAGCTATGCTAAGACAAATTTTCATCCTGACTGTGACCTTGTATTTGGATCAAACGCTCAAAACTCCAGAATCCAGCCCTTATCATGGCCCTAACTGTCCAGGGCATTCCCCAAATCAGTGGCATTTATTTTTCTGCCTAGTCAAACTGGGCTTACTTCTGTAAGTGCTCATCGGCTTGAGCAAAGGGTGAAGAATTGGTTCTTACAAACCCACTCTGCTATGCTGGAAAAGGCTATGGTTGTAGTGAATATTTATTTGAAGGGGTGAGCAGTTATTCAGGTGTGCTCTTCAGGACTACTGCTGGGGGCCCACCAGTTAGCAGTATTTGGTACTAAGGCCGTATGATTTTGTATATGGAAAGTTGCCACTATTAGCATTAAGACTGAGACTAGTTTCTCCTATGCTACAAACAGATCTAAAATTTGAGAAGATACTACTAATCAGTTCTACCTCAGTCTTTACTAAAACTGGATCCCAAATAGTACATGTCCTAGAGGAGTTCTTGGCTTCCTCTGAATTCCCTAGGTGACACGTACAATGTCCATATTTTTCGTGTACAAAGACCATCATGCTGGCATCAGAGTCCTTCTAAGGAGGAACTCAGAACCCCAGCAAAGCAACCTGTTCTGTCTGATGTTTTAGGAGAGGGCAAACATATAAAGCTTTGGACCCTGTCCACGACGAATCTCTCCAGGAGATGGGAAAACCAGGCTGTAAGCACTGCATGTACCTTAGCTTTCTATCAGGAATGCCAGCAATTTCACAACCCATCATAAAGGTCATGCTACTACCAGTTAATGGAAGAGGGTGACTATATTGAACATGAATTTCTGGGAGAATGGGGCTATCTGCCCTGTAGATGTGGCCAAGGGTACTTTTGTATAAATATGAAAACAAACAGGTAGGATTAACATGAGGAACAATAGCACCTCTAAAGCCACTGAGAGATCAATATTAGTTCTGGGGAATGTTAAATAAGCATAAAATCCACAAAAATTAAATAGCCCAGATTGTTTTTAGATGCATTACTGAAAAGTGTCCAGTTCTGAGAGGAGTTATATAAGAAGACTCTTAACTCCTACTTCAGAAGCGATGAGGTTGCGCTGACTACCAGCACAGTGCATCTGGAATGTACCATGCCTTTGCTGGAAGACTGCCCTGGACCTATCTCCTATGTCCCTTTGGAAAACAAGTTAGGAAGGGAAGAGGTCCAACCAAAGAAGTGGAAACCTGGTCAGGGTGATCTCAGGGACAGAACATGCAGGTTACAGGAAGCAAAAAGTTGGTCTACATAGGAAATTTTGGGGATTCATTTGTGGATCAGACATGATTGGCTAAGAACAGAAAAAAAAATGACAGAAGTGAGGCCTTTGCAGACCTCAGTGGAGATTTTTATTTGGTAAGGTTTCAAGGCCAGTGTCCCTGGACACCACTCCCTACCAGGATTCTGAGCCTCCGGTTTAATTGTACTTAGGGAGTTTCACAAAGAGGCATTTAAGCTTTGAATTTTAATCAGTATTTACCATGACTTGCAGCTGGATTTTTGGAGTAGTGAAATATCCCCCTTCAGCACATCAGAATTGAGTGTCTTCTCTTTGATGCAAAACAGACTGTAAGGCATGCGTCTGGTTGCCAACTGTGTAGTCTATGTCAGGCCACTCCAACAAATACTTATGCCCTATTTGACAATAAATGCCTAACTCGTTGCATGAGGGCCTGGAAAAGTCTTTATTGCCTGAAAGATCAAGAGCTAAACAACCACAACTGGAGCCAGAGACACTTAAAGAGCTGACAAATCTTGTAAGGAAAATCATGATGTTAGACTTACAAGCGGATTTGAAGGGTGCTAAGCAATTTTTTTTTTTTTTTTTGACTTGGTCAATACAGAAGCACTTGAACAGAAGCAGAGTTCTTTGGAAAATCTGTGTCCAGCAATTTCTGCTGAGGCTAGGAAAATCTCCAGTCTTTTAAAAAATCTAGCTGTTAATAGACAAAACTAGATGTCCTAATTTGAAAATTGAATCCTAAATGTTTCCACATGAAGCTACCCAGACACTATTTTATTAGTTAACATTTAGCAAATTATTCCTCAGAAAAGCAAAGATTAAAAAGTATAACCATTACAGTCTTTGCTTATTTTCAAAAACTGAAAGTATATCAAAAGACTGGGAATAGAGGCATCTGTACTACCGAGGCTTACAAGCTTCTTGTTTGAAGGATGGAGCCAAGGCAGCCAACTTTTTCAAATGAAAAAACCTGTATTTTAAAAAGGAGACATTTTTACAAAAAGCCTCTTGTTCAGCAGATTTATTTACACAGTTGTATTTTCTCATTTTTTGTTTTCAAGCAATGCATATTTCCGTGTGTGTAAAAGAGCAAGATGATAGACAGTAAATGAGGATCTAGGGCTGCATTACTGTCCCCAGGTTCATGCTAACCTCTGAAACTTCTTTATCTTCTAACACTGTAGTCCATCAAGCTGACAGTTTCTCTCTTCCCTAACACAATGAACCCCGCGTTATTTGAGTTCTGTGCACTGCAACACAACTCTATCAATGTATCTCATTATTAACCAGCTGTACCTGTTGCTTCTTCTCACCTAGTTGTCCAGCTATACTGTTGATGCTCTTCAAATGTCCAGGAGTCTCTGCTGGCATAATCATGCATGCCTCCTTATTCAGGATATTTTTCTTTCTGTATTTTTATGTGCCATAATTGCAAAACAAGGATTTTGCAAAACTAGGAAATTATTTTTTTAATTTTCTGTATTTTAACCTAATTAGAATGGGACCCAAGACTTTCAATGCTAAAAGGGAGCATGCATTTCGCCGCTGCATAATCTGGGCTCCCAAACCGCTGCGGCCTTTGCGAGTTTACTTTACATATCGGGCAGCACCCTTTTAGAGTCATTTAAAGCCGTATGTGTTGGGCAAGGATACTAATGACACATACTTCTGAGCAGCTAATACTATCAAAATACCAGTGAAAACAAACAAATGGAGAATTTCAAGTGAACTAGTAAGTGTTCATTTGTCTGTAAAAAGTCTACCTACAAAACAGAGAAAAAGATACTGTTAGCTATGCATCTGCTTTTAGCTTCAAGATGTCGTCAGCATTTTCTCTGGCTAGAATATTTTGGTAGCAGAAATAGACATTAAATAGACAAGGGGGGAAAAAGCCCTGCAAATATCTCCGCTGCAGGTATATGTCTGTACACCAAGGAAGAGAAGAATATTCCCAATTTCCAGTGATTTCACCATAAAATAAATACATACAGAAACACAGACTAAGAGACTTGGTGTCTCCCTTCCCTTAAAACTGGTTAAGTACACTCTACAGCTGTTTAAAAGTTAGTGAATTTACCTCTTCCTATCATAAATACTAGAAATGCTAGATCCACCACGAAACCCTCCGAAGAGCTATAGATGCAGCATGGCTTTTCTGATTGTCCACAACTCGGGCATTACCTGGCATATGGGGAACATGGGAGAGAGAGAGCAGAAGAGGGGGGAAATTGTTCTACAGGATGAAGTCCCAAGGAGAAGGCGGCAGAGGGGGAATTCTGGTAGCAATCTGGGAAACTTGGTACTTCTAGATGGTCCTTCCTGCTTGCAGTAGCTCCCAAAACAATCTGTTCATTCTTGCATGCTTTTAACCTTTCTCAGAGTAGTATTTTTCAGACATCCAGCCAAATGAATCCTTAGCAGACCACAAATAACAAATAGCTTATAGATTAATAGGTGTAAAATACTAATTTTTGAGGCAATCCCTCATCTGTACTCCCAACTCAGAATAAAAACCTGTTCCTGTGATTTCCGTTGGTTATCCACACTAATTGAAATCGTAAAAGAAGGGTATTTGCTTAGCTGGTCCACTACAAAACAGAAAGAGAGAGGAATAGCCTAAGAAGATAAATTTTTTATATCACTTCCTTTGCACCAGCTGTTTGTACTGGCAAAATGCTCTCTCATTTGAGCCTATGGGCACATCTGAAGCTTAGAAATAGAAAAGCTAATCTGCAGTGAGACTGTCTACACAAGTAGCACTGACGAAGTCCCATGTGCTGTCTGTCCTGCTTGTTTTGTGTGTAAGAGTTAATTGACGGGGCTTCTTTATAGCAATGAGCTAGAAACCTATCAAATACGAAAGCACACTTACAGCCATCAGAGCTAAGGAAATCATACAGCTAAACTGCCACAGCTCTCTGAAGTAAAGAATTTTTCACGTGTTTGCCATAAGCTTATTATCTTTTCACATTCCTCCAAATCAAACAGTATTTTGATGCTTCCAGTGTCAAGCAGCCCATCCAGTATCACTGGCCTGAAAGCATTCTTCACATGCATCTCTACTCAACTGTCTCTTTCTTCCGGGAGAAGGATCTGATATGGTTTTTTTTCTAAAAGCTGAAGATTGACGTTTGTAGTCAGCCCAGCTACGGCTTTTTTTATGTAAACCTAAACTTATTTAATCCTAAAAATCAGTCACATGGGAAGAAGTCTTTCTGAATCCTGAGGGATTTTGCAATCACAAACCAGATCCTCATACTGACAAACTCAGTAGCAGAACTTCATCCAGTAATTTGAGTGGGAGCAGGAACAGTTTACTGTCTTTCGCCTAAACCCATGCAGCAAAAGTTTCCTGTGTATTTATAGTATACTAAAATGTATGTAAGTTTTTGCTTATCTGCAAACATAGAGCAGCAAGGGTATCTTATTGCCTCCTCCTTTCTTTGGTGTATACAGCTATGAAGCAGGCAGGTAAAAATATGTGTCATTAGTTTGTCTGAATGCTAGTGAATACTCCATGACTACCAAATTCCTTCTTGGTAGTTGTATCCCAAGCAGGTTCATATTGTCATACCATTTACTTTTTTAGAATGTACCTAGGAAACACATCAAGGCAACTCTCAAATATGCTGTCTAAGGAATCACTAGGAACATCTGTATATGAAACTTAAATCTTAGAAAACTTACCGGGGATAATTACACGGGAAAATAGAAAAACTTAGAAAGTGCTTAGACTCAGGACTGATTTGAATGTCCAAATCCTAAAAGACATCTGAAATGTGTGTCTATGTAAGGAGGGTATGCCATACTGAGATATATATATAAATAGTGCCTCCTTGGCTGGCATACAAATGCTCTCTTAGGTAAAGTTAAATCGTAACCACTGAAGATCTGGATGCTTAATGAATGCTGGTTTGTACTTAACCTTACTGTTTACTGCACATTATCTTCTGTGGGAGTTGTACACCCAAGTTAACTGATGCATAACAGTTATTCCTATGATCTCCTCCACTCATATGTAATTACCCATATACAGATTTTCATATTGGATTATTTAAGAAGTCGACAATTCCGGTGAACTTCAAAAGTAGACAAGACCCATTTTCAGTGCAATATTTTTAATCGCTTGGATGCTAGGCTACACTTGCCATTTCTGGTGAAAAATCCTACAAAGTAATTTAACTCATCCCTCAGCTAGCGTAAGCACATTACATTCTCAAATTCTGTAGCCAGTCCAGCTACAACTGACAGTGGATGGAACTTCCTGCCTTGCTTTATGAGAGGAGGATCCAAAGCACAGTAGATGCACTGTCAAAACGTTTCTCTGGCAAAGAACCTAAACTTCTCTTCTGATGCTAAAGTAGTGATCCTAGTTCTGCTCTTGATAACCCCTGTTTTTCAGTATTTCCTGCTTCTCTTACAGACATAAATCAGTGCTGGGAAGAACCTGCATTTGCAGCATGTATCCAGAGATAGCTGCTGTGCTTTTATCTTGGAGCTGTAAACAAAAGAAAGCAAAGGAAAACCATACAAAGAAAAATGTTGTCTATTTCTTGGATGGCTGAATAATCCAGGATCACCCCAGGCATTCCTTATCTCTCTGTAAGACATTCAATATCTAAAGCATTTCACTTTATAAGTCTCTTTGGTGAAGCAGCTGCAGCTCATTCTTGAGGATACCTGGGAAACAGTACTACTACAGACGTTTAACAAGGACCTTTAACGGTGTACACACTGGACTAAGGAAATTTGTTTGACAAGCTGTAGAAGAAAACAGAGGTGTTAATGAATGAGGATAAGTTGGGCTATACAGACATGGTGATGAATTCCAACTAAAAACTACACATGATTTCCTCAGAAATTATACCAAGTCAAATATTGCAATAATTGAGAAGAAACAATAAACCATGTCCATTCAGCATAGAACGAAGAGAATTTAGTGTGATGTTTGGGAAGAAGCTTACTGCAGTAGGCTTTGAACAAGATTCATTTACCTATGCCTTCACACTTAAACTTATTTATTTAATTGATCAACACTACCGAAAAGGGCACAGTAAGTATCTGCATGTCCTCTTATGTTGAGTTTGAGCACTTTTACATCTACTTGTAAGGTAATTGGGGTGTAAGAATTAAGAACTGAGTTTGACCTATTCAAACTCATGTAGAAAAACTGCAATAAGTCAGGGACTCATAAGCACACCTTCCAAGTGATAGCTTACCCAGTTGTACAGCCCTGCTCATAATGTTACTCTTCTCTGGGTTTTGGATGTCAAAGTATGTTCTTTCTGCTGTGGATTAACTTGGAATAATGTTATTTCCATATCAAAAGTGAAAGAAAACAAGCCAGAAAAAAAAGGTAGTTCCCATAGTGGAAGTTAAATCTCGACAGTGCAAAATGCTACTGGGGAATTAACAAGCTTGGACAAAACCCTGAAGAACGCAGAGAAAAATGTCTCAGTGCCAGCTGCTGCACTTCAAATGAATTATACAGGAGTTAGTAGAAATTTTTTATTTGTAATTTTTCTTGTGCTACAAGAAGTCTTTGGGACTTGAGAATTGAGGACAAACCCTTTAGCCTCCTCCTCAGCCAAGAACAAGTCAAGATATTCCCCAGAATTAATACAAGAGTTGTCTCTCAGCCATGCTGAAAAGCCTAGGCCAAGTTCCTCATCAGCAAAATGAGCTTATGTTGGGTACACTAAGGCTTTGCTTAATACCCGGTTATCTGTAGAGGAAAAACGTTATGTAAGAGACTGTTACTGATGAGAAGATCACTACCAAGTAGACTGCTGATAGGTTCTACCAAATTACCATTAGGAAGTGGTAGAAAATCCTGGGTAGAGATACAGATATTGAGTAAACATAAAGAAATACAGCCACAACTCTTCCTCTGAAAAGGAAAAAAGGGAAGTCAACCTTTTGAGCAGTAAGTTAGGTGGTGTTCTCGCACATCAGTTCAGATGTGAGATGCCCTTTCCTTTTGATTGTACTAATGTTTAAATGCACCAGAATCCCCTTGAGACCTCAAGCAGAGGTGTTTCCAGATAGAATGGCAATAACTATTAATCCGTGCTTTGAAGTCAATTTTCCTACTAGGCAGCACTTGTAACTGCATCAGAAATACAATAGAGCCCACTAATGTATTAACTATCTAGCTCTGAAGCACTGCAGGGGAGCCCTTTGTAAAGGAGCTTTCAACAAGTGAGCTAGTTCTGTCTATCATTTGGAAAAGACAAGAGGGGATAGTGCTGTGATTCAGGCATTTTGAGCTGAATTTTTGGCAGGACTTCTTGTTTGTTTGTTTTTATGGGTAAGTTTAATACTAGCTGGGAAGTGCAGAAGCATAAACAGAGGGGGTCGTTTTTGTAGATTTCCTTTTGAAAGTTCAGGATTACAGTGGTGAAAGGCTGCTGCAGGCAAGTTTGAATCCTCTTTTTCAACATGGTGAATGACTGGAATAAACTCTGCTATGATTCAGAAGCCAAAGCTTTAAGCTGTTTATCAGAAGTTGCGTTATAGCAAGAAAGCGGCTGGGAAGGGTATTTGCTCTGTTTTCATAACAGATTGGATTAGAAGAGAAACGGATCTCATTCCAAAGTTAACCTACTTTAATATCGATGATAATGATGATATTTGGGTGTATTTCCGACGCGTAAGTAAAGAGACTATGTATGTCCATGAACAAAGCTGAGGAGCCGGATACCAGAATTCTTCAGGTTCATTCAGACTTTAAGGCCTTTTTGAACAAAAATTCAGGATGACTGACTTCTGCTACTGATCAATTCTGCTTGGTAAGCCAGGTGGTCCTGCCAACCTTTCTCCCTTATCTTCACACCATAAGATAACATATATCCCACTACCACAAATGTTTAATTGTTTTCTTTGTTACAGGAGTTGGAGCACTAACTTTCAAAATGTGGGGTTTTTAAAAAAAAACAACCCAACAGTTAATATTCATAGATCAGGGCAGGTCAGACTGCTGCGGAATCACTATTTAAAGAAATACATAGTAATACACTTGAATATGTTTTCCATATGACTGCTTACTGGATTACCTGAAATATTTACATTTAAATTTTAGGGTCATTGTTAGAAAATCAACTAAAAGATGACTTCGCATAGCTATTAACCATCATGTCTGAGCTTCATGGATTAGTAATTCACAGGAGCATAACAATCATGAATACCTGTGAAATGAAAGTTAACTGCAGATCAAGTCTAATAGGATGGAAAGTTAATTAAAAGAAGCTAAAAAAATACCTTATCATATCAGGCTTTTCTCTGATATGAAGGAAGACGTTATATGGTTAGATTTTAATAGGAAAGTCTATTGCTTTCTCATAGACTCTAATTTCCTTTATCTGTATGAGCCACAAAATTTTCTCATGCATATTTTTTTTCTGATGAATTCATTATTCCTATTCATATTCTTATTCTAATGATGGTCTTAAGCACAATCAAAACAGAGATGGAACTGGAAATATTATGTTAAAAGAACAAACACTTTATTTGGGTAATTCTGCTATTGGCAAAACCTGCAGCTTTGAACTTTGTGAATGAATTAAGAAGGTGTTCAAATTCTCACCTTAGTGCCCTGAGATTTACTGGCTTATTAGAGTATAAATGAACAGCACTGTTTTGAAGTTAGAAGAAAAGTTTCACCTTCAAAAGATTCATTATAAACACTTGAGTCTGTCTGGGTCCTTCCTTGCCTTTTGCGAAAGGACACTAACCATGGGCAGGCACACGAACCATCATTATGCTGGAGAAGAAGTGGTAGATTTGCCTGTTATTCCCAGTGCCTAAACAATGCATGCTAGTCATTCACGGTAAATTTAAGTGTTTAGTGAAATGTAACTTTTTTTCACAACCTTCTGTGGCATTGATTTATCCATCAAAATGGGAGCATGCTAGAAGCTAAATTATCAACTGCTTGATTTCTACTACATGTTACACAGGCACATGCAAAGGACACTATCCTTCTCAACTTCTAACCATTTCAGGTGCCTCACTCTTGGATATGTGAGATGGATATGTCCCATGTTTTCAGAAGTTTGTCTTTGCTTGTTTATTGGATAATGAATCCAAGACACTCAAATAAATAACTTTGATGCAAGTTGCCATCGCTAGATTATAGCTCCATCACAATTCCTTATTATTATCTTATTTCACTGTCTGGTAATTTAGTAGTGGTAACCTCAGCTGAAAAACACAGAGAAAGGGAACCAAGAGGCAATTCAAACATATAACCACAAGGAGAAGAATTCAGCACAGGAGCACTAAGCTTTGGGGTACGATGACAGCTGTACATGCTCTGTCTTTACAGGTATGGAGGCAGTGCATGGAGATAACTGGAAAAGCACTTAATTTCTGCTCTTTCCCCAGCTTTGCCTTTCTGTTAGAAAAATACACTTTGAAAATGATGCCATGGGGTTCCATGCTTATTATGCCTCGGTGGATGCATTTCCCACATGAAAAATATCTGATCTATTTCCAACTCTAAGGACATTCTTCATACCAACTCTCTGCCAATCCAAGTGTGGGATCTGAGAGTCAATTTCAGGTCTCCTATCATCACCACTCATAAGGAAAGATTATAGGTGAAAGTGTGCCCTCAGTGACCTTGTAGCCACCCTATTTCGTTCAGTGGTTTTACAGAAATGTGACTGACTGAACTTGTACATTGGACGTAGGTAAATGATGCCACTGGATAGGTGAGAAACAGATTGGAAGCCAGCCCCCAACCCCAGCATTGTGCGGACTCTGCAAGGACCAACAGGATACAAAGCCATTAAAACCAGTGGATTAGACTTTAAAAGCAAACACACACATCAGTGAGGATAAGGAAAGACTATTTGTTTGCTCATCTACAGCATTCAGGTATAGCTATGGGTGAAATTCTTTCTTTTGCTTTAACAAGTATGGATTTCCATACTGGAAAAATAGTTTTATTCAGAAACATTTCCTCACTTTTATTAGTGAAATTCTTTTAACCTCAGCAGTAATTTTTTCCTCCTCCCACCTCTGCGAATGTTGTGTGCCCTACAAATCCTTTTCTCCATGCATCTCTCAAATCTTCTCCATGTTTTTCTCAACTAAAGCTTGTAGTCAGTCACCTAAGGAAGCATCCTTCTAACCTTTCTGATTACGATATTTATAAAGTGGAGACAACAGTATTCATCCCACTTACTAAAGGTCTGAAAAGCTTCTTTTTAATACCTGCAAAATACTTCTGAAGTCTGAGATAAACAATGCTACTGAAGTACCAACAGTACATTTCTGGTCAAACACAGTATCTGACATATAGGGCTGGGTGTTCTGTCAGATAAGACCAAGAAGATCCAGAACACTACCAAGTGCAGAAGTAAAAATGGAAGTTTCAATGACTGACTTTGAAGACAGAACATATTTTCTAAGCAAAAGGAGGGCTCATCTCTGCTCTCTTCAAGCATACTAATGTGCAGAGTACAGATGCAACAACTGGGCTCAAAAAAGTAAGTGAAAGTCAGAAGCTGCCTGATCTCAGAAAACCAACTGGCATTTCTCATGTATGCAAACCGTGTAGAATAAAGTAGAGCATTGTAAGAAAATACAGTAAAAAATGTACACGATATGCACCTTATAAAAACAAATTGTTGTACTCTACAGCTGAGCTTTGAAATCCTCCATCTAAAGTCTCTCCTCTATGTTAAACCATATAGATTTTTTTTTTGTCCAGACTGTGATTTAAGGTCTAGCTAATTCTATATAGTGATTTTTTTTTTCTCATATAACCATACAAACTCAGCCCTAATACTACAAGCTGCTAAGGACTTTCTACTTTCATTAATCGCAGTGAAAACTGAAGGCACTCATCATCTCATCAGGCTGCCAGTTTTTCCAGCGATGTGGTTAATGCAATTAGTAATTATCCATGTACATGCATATATACAGGAATCTACACATAATTTTTTGAATTTTTTGACCATGAAAGTATTTAATTTACATCCAAAACTGCTGTGGAGATCCAAGTGCTGACTGCTTCCTTTAAAAAAAAAATAATCAACACACCATTCATAAATGCTCTGGACAAAAGTTTTGGAAGAGAGTTATAAACAAGTGAGGAAAAAGTTAAAAAGTTCTGCTGTTGGTAGTCTAAGCCTATTATCAAATATAGTCTGCCAGGAATTCCTTGTCCATACAAATTCTTTTGAATGCATGAAATGAATTTACTAATTCACTGTTTCTGATCTGATGTTCAGTTCTGGCAAACCATTCTGCATCTGAAACTTAGGCGCACGATTTGCTACTCACTTGCAGCAGCTTTACACTGATAATAATGCCGATATGCATTATTGTTAACTTCCATTAGCACTGAGAGCTAGAGCGTGTGTATCATTTCTTACAGTACAATCAGAGACCTGAAATGTGACATGCAGGCCATCTCCTGGGGACCAGTACAGGATATTACCAGCACTCTGTTTTCATATCTAAGTTATTTGCCAGAACTATATGAAATCTGTCATCATATTATGTAATTGAGTAATACTTGTAATTTTAATACACATACTTACACACGTGTGTTACATACATACAGATATGTTTATACACACACACTTATACATATATATGTATACGTACATACATATATATTTCCCCCAATTCCTATTTCCAGCACCTTTCCCAGTGCTCCACTCAGAGATGCAGAGCTCAAATTTCTTGGACTTTATAAAGGGAAACTGCATTTGTCATCCCTTAATCCTCGGTTGCAGAGAATCTCTTTCTCCGCACCAGTTCCCTATGCTTATTAAGCTTTCCAACTCTTTTCAGAACTCAGGCTGTGTATAAGCAGCGGCTTCACTGTAATGGAGCACAGAGATAACAGTGCCACTCCACATGGCTTTGTCACTGCTACTCCTGAAAAGATGTGTACAGTTCTATGAATTTCATTACCAGAAAAGAACAGCACAAGACAAAACAAAAGAGAAAACTGATAAAGAACTGCTGTTCAACAAGGAACAATGAGCATTGCTCTAAGCTGATGTCTGAAATCTTTAACTTCACTGTAGATGGCTGATTCATCTTGGTTTTCATTTGCTGAAATCTCCCTTGAATAAGAAAATTAATGTAATATGACACGCCGCAGTAAAAGCTGTCATTGCCCTAACATGCCTGGATCCCCAGAAAAATGACCTCCTGGAGTGTGTATCTGACAGAAGGTTTAAAAAATCCGTAGGATCAAAATGCAACCTTTGTTTAAAAGTGAAGGAGAGATTAACAGAGGTTTGAAAGCAAAAGCAGAATTAAGAATCCAAGGTCTTATTTCAAGACTTGCCATTCAGACAGTCCTTAACGGCCCGGTCCACAACAGGATTAACTATCTCTTGTCAGTGTATAAATCGAAAATTTAGATCTTTGAAGCAAGGGCTCAGCTGCACTAACATCCACAAAGCTCCTCTCAGTTGCTGGAAAAAATTACGGCAATACAGCTATAAAATATTGTTGGAGCTATTGGACATTCCTACATGCAGCCATCTCCACGATCCAACTGCTAAAATTCATTTTGAATAAGCATGTTGAATACGTAGCTGGCATCAGAGACCAAATCCCAAAACAATGCAAGAAACAGTACTGCTTTCATAGGGATTTTAAAGCAAAAGAAGTAGGCGTCAATACCGACCGATAGTCCAAAGATCATCATAAAGCTGGGGCTTCACAAAAAAAAATAATCTGTTTTTAAAAGTACTACAAATGGCTGTTACCTCATTTGGTGCTCAGATGCCTAATTAATTAGCTTCAATGGAAGATAAGCAAATTTGATATGGAAAAAGAGGCAGAATTGCTCAAGTTCCTCAGGGTACTTTAAAGGTTTCCATGTGAGTATAGTGTTCTTACAAGAGGAGCACCAAGCCTGGCAGCTCTATAGAGTTCCTTAAACTATCTGAATTAGCAGCTCATGTTTGGACATTTGCCACCTCTGAGACAGGCCAACAGAAAATTTGTAGCTTGTCACCAGGAAGGAAAGGTCATCTGGGAGGCAGGAAAAAAAAAAAAATCACCAGAAGACTAATGAATCTACTAGTTCAACAGTAAATGAGGTGTAGATGACTGAGATTCATTTTTCCTATGATATCACTTTGAGTTTGCTGTAGAAAGCCCTACCGGAATGCTCATTCTTCAACTGTGTAAACATCTTGTCAGAGGAGGTAAGATAGCAAACAAACTACTGCACCAGGTTACCCTACTCTTCCCATATGGAGGAAGAATTACTACTAACAGAGTGAGCTAGACATACAGATGACTGCTTTAATCTTTAAACAATCCTGTTATTAGAATAGAGGTGCTCCAGGCACAACATTTGCAGTTTGTTTTACCAGCTGTTTCTAAAAATATTGCCTTAGTGAAGGAGACTCCTTTCCCTCTCTCTTCAAAATAATTTTTGTTTGTTTTTCTTTTCCAACGGAAAAGTGATAGATATGGAAAACAGTATATGTGCGAAAGATCACAGCTTCAGGGATGGACTTTTACCATTGCTATTCAAAATATAATGAAAAGTTATGAATCAAACAACTGAAGATCTGAAATCTACTGGCCCAACTCCTTTGATAAATGTAATCAAAGGTTTTATGCTTCTAACACAATTGGTACAGAGCTAGTGACAGATGTTTCCTATGGGGAAAAGTACAGTATAATGTTCTGGAGAACCTAACGGGGGAGAAAGGATGTAGAATAGCTGAAAAGCAGTAGTAAAAAACTCCCAAGTTAGTTAAAGGTGAAGGTTACTTACCATATTTTCAGAAATTAAAAAAAAATGAGTAAAATCCTCACACAATACTTATGACTACAAAGCTTCTTTAGTTTGTTTTGTAACAAGATAATTTGCTAGAATGTGAACTTTTAATTTTCTATTTTAAAAAAACCCCAAACCTTCAATTTCAAAACAAAAAGGCATTATAAGACAAAAGTTGAAATTTGCATTTTAGGAGTCATAAAACATTTTCTTGCTTCGAATTTGACACAGACAGTGCAGAGGTAACTAGATGGAGTCCTCACAGTACTTTGCGAGCACCAGATCTTCACTTTTTATCAAAAAAGAACTTGGGCGTGAATATTTTCAAATACCTTTCTGGTCTCTGTATTCCCTTTGGGCTTATATGGCATATTTAAGCATCTGAAGTAAAGGGTTTCAGGCAAATCTGAAAACCTCTTGGTTATCTTATCAGAAAATAAAGCTCAAAATTAATTCATAATACTGTGCTCAATGTTCACTCGCTCTACTGCTGCCTGGGGCATGTCGCATCGTCTTGTCCATGGGAAGGCTACCCATCAACCACTGGAACAAGGGCAGAGCTGGTATCACGTCCAATCTACTGTACAAAAAAGAACTTTTTTTCCTTCCGATACATACGTACTCCTGCTACACTGCCAAGTCCCTTGACTTTCTCTTCGGCTGTCAAACCCTCCTTAATCCTCCCCACAGCTCTCTGAGAGTCTCTAATTCCCTGGCAGTGATAAGTGATTCCGAACCTTGCCAAGGGCACCTTCCTGCTGCGAGTTCAGTTGTGTGCCTGAGGTCCTCTGTTTCAGACCATGGCCGGATCTCAAACCTGAGAGTCACTCTTGCCTGCACTCACTGAACACTCTCCTCAAAATGCTTAGATGTACTAGCTGCTTTCAGAGTTATATAAAAGCCGAAGGCTTGAATTAGCAGAACTTAACAGTAGTATGAGAAAGAGGATAAGGCAAGATTCAATCTATTTGTTCCACATTTCCTTGTAAAGCTCCTAGACAAGTTTATTCTACTCCTCTATTTCAGTTCCCCAAAATGTCCCCTTTAGCCAGAACAGAAGCATAGCATTAACAGGTGTATAAATATGCACACATGTATACAGAGAGAGAGAGTGTGCATGCACATGCTTTGCAATACATTAATGATTCATGTTTCAACATGAAAAGAATTAGCATACAGAAGGACCACAGATTCTAGAGGAATATATAAATACAGATCTCCAGGCACTCGACAGTAGACTTGTTGCTTCATGGAGAAGAGTGAGAAGAAGAATAAAAATTATGTTTTCATACCCTACAAAATACCCTAAACTAACTACACGGCTATTTTTGCTCTTTTTTTCTGTCAATGATAAAATTTATAAAGCCTCAAGATTTCAGGAGTGCAAATGAGTACTCGCTAAAACTAGTATCTAAAATCAGTCACACTGCTTTCAGTACCGGGGGAAAAAAAGAATTGCTGACATCGATTTTAAAAATTATAAATAATTACGACTGAAATTGCTTTGCACTTCTGCTCTCTTGCAAAGACAGAACAACTTTTTTCCCCTCTTTGATGCCTCTGACACTTACTGTTCTGATACTGAGAAGGAGTGAAACTAGCAAAGAGACAAAAGTGTTGGAATTTTCTTGTTGCTCTGAAAGAAGCCAATTTTGAGATTTTGTATGTCTGTAAAATAGTTGTAGTTCCTCTTGCACGCCAGAAGAGGAGCTGATGATCCTTATAACACCACCCCATGGGACCAAACAAATCCAGTTTTCATGAGACTCAGAAGCAGAAAAATGAATCCTTGAGTGTGGCTCTTTTGTAAGGTTTTAATAATGTATTTATTAGTGCAATGAAAATGCAGAATAAAATATTATAATCGAATTAGTGGACATTTGAGATTTCAAATCAAGTCAGTCTACTTTTTTTTGGCTTCTATGCCTGTTTCAAAACTGGTATAATCTTTGTCTCCTGCTTCTCACACAGCATTTAAGGTAAGTGTTAACACTTCATATCACTCAGGAACTAAGATTCCCAGCTGCTAACAGGTGGGATAAAACATTAATTTCTAGCTCTTGTGATCAATAAATTGGAACTGAAATAGAAAGACAGAATGAAGGCAAGGTAATAGCAGGTTGGACCTGATTATAAGCTTTGGTATCTTACGATATACTTGGGTTGAAAATGGAAGTAGAATCTTGTTCTACCAAGGTATCATTCCAGGTGTTGTAATCCATGTGAACATCAGTACCTTTGTGCTTCTAGTACATAAGGCACCTTCGGGTCTAGGCATGATGACCAAAAGAAATGCATAATAAAATCCTTTAGGAGGAAAAGTGTATCTCTGTCTCTAGTATCTGTAAATGCTCAACATGTTTTCTCTCTAACAGATACTGTATGTCTTCCAGAAATCAGACAGTTTCTTCCTGTTTAAAGCTAACTAATCAGTTGCTATAGACATTTAAGGGTCTAATATACATACATTTGCTTTTGATGCAAAATCTGTTCCTGAGTCATGTGCTAACTCTTCTCTTCCACTGAATGTGTCACTGGCTATTTTTTATTTCTTTCCCATATATTTTATGAAGCTGAAAATCAAAGCTAACAGGGACAAAAAGAAAGTCTCAGCAGGTTGAAAATATCATGTCTTAGTATTTTAGACATGTGTCAGCTTGATAACATAGGCACAGCACTAGAGGGATTGCCAGAATGTGACAGTGCACATGGCTTCGAGTTTAGAGAACATGCTTTAAAAAAAGACTGGAAGGCAGCAAGGGCAAGGTAGCCAGACTGTGGGTCTGATCCTGATCTCCTCCCAGTCTTAAATGCAAAACCAGGGAAACTTACACCAGCTCAGTCAGGCTGGAGAAACTGAAGGTTTTGAAGCAAAATTCTGATCAGGGTGCAAGTTCAAGTAATGGAAGTGTTGATATAAAAGATCTGCATATTGTAGTCCACTCATGCCATTAATTTATGTAGCCTGAGCATGGTTTATTCCATTGCATGTGTTAACTGTAGAGGAAAAAGTGATATGTAGTGAAAATTATGCCATAGCAGTGTTCCCTGACATGAAAATATTTGGTTTTTATATCCCTTACTTGCTTCCCTCTGCATTAACAGATTAGGAGTTCTATCTACTTTATAAAAATATGCAATAATGTTACTTGCCACAGCAAGTGAAGACGGCATTTACTACTAAAACCTTAACAGTGACATAGTTTGTTTGTACATTTTTGGTAGTTAGTAGTACAGTACCATTTTGGTGTATTGCACAGCAATTTGCAACTGAATATCAAAGTCTATTAAAATATTAATTACGTCTCCTTCTTTCCCTTTACGTTCACCTCACTTAGCTAAGAAGTATTTCATTTACCCTGCCTTACAGGTAGGCAAATGAGCAATATAGACACACAGTCACAGAAGGAATCAGCAGCAGAGCTGGGAGCAGCACAACGGAGTTCAGGCTTTTATCCTTGGCTTTAACAACTCAACCCTCAACTCTTCCTCTTGCTCAGTGACAAATGTCATGAGAGCTGAAGCCAGCAGCCTGCCCTGAGACAGAAAATGCAAGTACAAACAATTTCAAGTGCCAGAAATCCATATATACACTTAGTGGGGTAAAACGGAGTACAAAGGGAGCTTCCACGGCATCTCCTGCGCTTGACTGAGCCTCTTGCTCCCTGCAGCAGAGGGCTAGTCACAGGCACCACAGAGGCTACATAGGGCGAACAAAGGCAACCATTCAGCAGGACACAGCAGCTCCGCCAGAGCCTGGAGGTTACCATCCTGAAGACTGGACGCTTGATTTACTCATCACAGAACTCCAATATGAAGGTTACCCTGAACTTCATGATGCAGGGGGCTAACACTCTGTTTGTTCTGCTCCAATAACACGTGCCACTCGAACTGAAAACATTTTTTCTTTTGCTGTTAGCCTCGTAACAGGACTGTTCTGGTCTATCTGACAGAGGGCAGTATTACACAAAACCATGAGCTTGTTGATTATATCATAATTTTATAAGCAGTTGCTTTATTTAAGCAATTCCCAAGAAAAAGCGTTAAATCTGTTAGGAATTAATAATAGTTGTGAAAAATCCATAGAGGTCTAAAATCTAAACCTGGAATGCTTTAAATATTGATTTGGTTTTCCTATAATTGACAGCACTCAGTACTATGTTTCTCAGATCACACCTGAATTAAGAAAACTGAACTGAGCATAAGATCATTGGTTCTTATTGGTGAAAGAAAAACTATCCTCTTTTATCCCTCTGCAAGTAAAGGAACCATATCTTGGATCCAAGTTAAATGAAATAATTACATGAAATAATTCCATGTTGGAGATCTGAACATATGCCATCACTTCCCTCTTCTGGTAACTCTTTGCTTAAACAAGTAAGCCTTACATTGTGCGTGTGTGAGAAAAGTTCACAGATTTCATCATCTCATCTTCCCTGCAGAGCAAACTACTTCCTGCAAAAAACCTGGGATTTTAGTAGGCTAAAAGTATGTGTGAGCATGGTTTTTGTGATGTCCTGAACATCGTCTGCAAGGAAACTGTCTATGTCTTCCTCTACTAACTTGTGCTGATCCACTGACGTCAGCTCATGTGTCCTAACGCACTGAGGCCTTCAGTGCCACTAACACGGCTAGGCCATTCAGTGGAACAGAATGAAGGATACTGGGGAATGCATCACTATACAAGACAATGTTTTTTCTAAACAGTGTTCCAAGTCTAAGCAGACACCTGAAAACCCTGCTTGTTTTGTTCTTACACATCATTGCACATTTATGACACATACGGCAGAAGATACTTCAGATGCATTGCCAGAATTGTGTTGAAGTTATTCAAGCAAACATCACCAAGACAGTTTTTACCAGTATCAGTAAAGAGTAGACGTCATATAGTGACAAAAACAGAAGAATGACCCTATCGAGTGAGGATGCACCATTCTTAAAACATTAAGTACATCCTACATTTTTGTCTCCCAACTACAAATGAACTACGAATTGTGGATTTCAGGAATACATTCACATAGATATCATTTCAGTTGCACGTGCACAGTGATATTCCCTTCCCAAGACTGCCTTTTATAAAAGGGTCTATGTACTTTCCATTTAACATACAGCCTATGCCCTGCGTCAGCATTTCCTGGTGCCTACAGCACAGGTAACAGGAGTTCTTACTCTAAGATGTCAGCATGCACACACAAATCCTCTAAAAAGCTGTACAGGAAGTCACTTTAGCATTATGCCAGTAAACCATTTCTAAGAGCGAGATGATAACAGAGTTTGAAAACTTTCCAGCTGCAAACTTTGTCTGTCTTAAGAAGCCGCACGGACACCTTGTGACTTCCAGCCTGAAGCCTCAAGGTGACACTCGGAAGGTCATTCAAAGCTTGGTGCCCCTTTGTGGACTCCCCTCGGGCAGGCAGGGAGGGAAGGGGGGGACGGGAGGGGGGAAAGAGGGACGACAGAGCTGCAGGGAGCTGAACACCAGCTTACGAACAGAGAACAGAATCACATAACAACACTGGACCAATGGACTCCAAGACACACTGACAAGACAGATGGACACAGACAAGACATAAGATCGCTACTGAGAAATAAAAACAGAGCAAAATCCCCGCAAAATAAAGTAGATCTATAAATCTATAACACTAACGCTGCCAGAAGCAGCCTATGGTACTGGCATAACTCTTCTAAAAAGAAGAAATTATAATACAACTAAAAATTAAACCTGAAACGATATCCCCCAAATCATACACTACGGACTTGCTCGGTTAGCCTGAATGCGTAGCTCTGATGAAACACAAGATGGCGTCATCACAGCCCATGCACCGGTTAATGAAGGCCATGGTTAGTTAAGTCAGCTAAACTACAGCATGCCACGGAAATGATCTTGCACTGACCCAGAAATAAAAGATACGACAGATACTCTGCATTGCAATAAAATTCTTTTTATGCCATCTGTGGTTTGTAGGGCTTGCTTTGTTGGAAGAATTGTTCCTGGGAGGACACAGGGGTAAAGGGGAGTCTTTTTTTTTTTTTTTTCCTTCTGGGCTTTTTTTCTCTGAACTCCATTTAAAAAAAAGGGAAAAGGGAAAGGACAGGATAGAGACTTTGCAGAAGTTAAAAAAAGGTAGGGAGAAGGGAAAATCAAAAGAAAGGAGGGGTAAGGATCTTCATTCTTTTGCACACAACTTTCTTGGGATGTCTGAAAATGTGGATTCCTTAAGGATGGCAAGAAAAGATTTTGTTGCCTTTATTGGTTTGCAGATCTATATCTCTCTTTTTTTTGAGATGATTAAACCATTATTTTGTTGGAAGAACTCCAAAAATATAAATTGAAAAGTACAGCAATGATTTTAAAAATTAAAAAATAGTGGTATGGCACCATTACGAGCCAAAAAAAAAAAAAAAAGGGAAAGAAATATAAAAGAAACTAAAATATCAATCACCAAAAATTCATGCGGCACAAGATGAGGTGAAACGACAGAAAATGTTCTTCAAATATATACAATGTATATATCTATCTATATATACACGTGGTATGTGTGTATATATTGATGGATATACCTGTATAATTTTTTTATTCTCCTTGCCCCACCCTACCCCAAGGCTAATTGGTAGATGAAACTATCAATTAAAAGTAAACAAATAAATAAAAGGAAGAAAGAAAAAACTCTAACGAAAAATAAATTAACGTGCTTTGTTCACCAAGAAGTAACAATATCATGCATCTGTCCACGCCAGCGGATGCCAGGGTTAGATGAAGGCATGAATTTCTGTGTAAACATGTGATTGGATGATAGGGGCTACTGCTGATATTGGTAATTTATTACTTTAGCATATACACATACAGATATATATGCATACACTATGTATAGCGCATATATAGATAAAATATCCTCATGGGTGGCGCCTTTGGAGCTTACATAGGAAAAAAGACCAATATACCGAAAACCAAACTCAGTATAAATGCCTAATATAAAAAAAAACAAAATAAAAATTCCTGTAAGTCATCTGCATGATTGATTAGTAAAACTCGTTCATTTGGTTTTGGTTCGGCCATAGGACTGTAGTTAGGAAATTCCATCAAACAAGTGATGCTATTATCCCCTGGGAAGTGCTGCAGATGAATCGCCCTCCTTCAGGTCTGTATGGTATTCAGCCTGTGACACAGGAAGCCTACTGCTCTCAGTACTCTGAGGCATGCGCCCAACTTTAAAGGCTATTCCTTGTGCATAGCATAAGCAGAACTCCTGCGTGACAAATGGAAAGACTGGGGGTAAGATGGCACTGGATTTCTGGGGGATTTCTCTCTGACGAGAGCACTCAAAATTCCCTAGGTACTTCAAGAAGGTTGATGTAGTTCACAGAGGACAAGAGCCAAATCATCAGCACTTCTCTTTTGGTTTCTTCAGTCAAAGTTTCTTCACTTCCAGTATGCTGCTTTTTGTACTGTGCTGGCTGCTTGTAGACTCTTGGAAGAGTGAGTCTGCTTATTTTCTGCAAATACATCTCTGACCCGGGCAGCCTGCAGGTAGCTGGGTCTCCAGCTTACATGGGTGGAAGCTTGATTGTCCTAGCTGATGAATCAGGAGCCTGAAGTGGATGGGTACAGGCCAGTAAATTATAGACACACATACCATACCTGTAGGATATGTGTCTCCTGTGTATGGGTATATGCTACAAAACACTGGGTAACTTCCAGTACAAAGAACTGTAGATTTTGGCATCTCTATTGCTGTCTCCAGTCTCTTAGAGGAAAGGCTTACCAGTCTGATTAGACAATGCCAACCTGGTGCTATACGAAACCTCTTGGGAAACACAGAATAAATTGCTCTGGAAAAATATTGCCTAAGAGATTGTTGGGCTGATAGGAAGGGAAAGCTTGCTACTGCACCAGGGAAGCAACATGGGCTGTGTCAAGCCAGAGAGCTAGGATTAAGCTCTACAGACCATTTCAAGAAGTTGCATCATGGGCTTCAGGATGACTGGGGAGTGTTTGGGTCTTACTGTTTTAGCTAGTGCAATGAGCAGCTCGGGCTATGATCCCAATCAGCTGCCCAGCTACCATCATCCAGTCTGCCTGGTACCAGAGCACTGCACTAATGGACATGCTTAATAAGAACAAGGGCGATGGTACGAGGAGGCAGCAGCAGCTGCTGTTGGGAAAGCATAACTATAATCCTCAAGGCTTTGAAGTCTCAGTAAGATCAGATTGTAGGGGTGCTCCTCATTTGACTGGAAAGAGATAAATGCTTGCTTTCTTCATGATGGCACAGTGCTTCCTAGTTAGGAGTAAAGATATTTCCCTTATAAATCTTTCATTCTCTGAGAGTGGCTGAGTGACCAAAACACCACCGCAGAGCTGTGGTCAAAAGCACGGACTCAGCACCCTGGCTTCAGCTTTGAGAAAATTGAATATTTGAGCCTCAGATCTCCCTGGAATAGGCCAGAAGAGAGTCCTATACTCATACCAGAGAAAAGCATCATGTTTCTGGTGCAGAAACCAGAAGGTTTTCAAACATGTACTGGGACAAGCGACGTTTCCACAGTGATAAGAAAGGGACTGCTCTCGATTGTAAATAAATGTTTCTTCAGGGCAGATGAAAAATTTTATGCTCTCTGTATCGTTTACAGTAAGCCATTCTGGAAGATCTAGAGATATAAGTATATCTAGACTTGGCTGCAGCAAGATGAATAGCAAGTATATTTTACCCCTGAACCTGCAATGGCTTCTTTTTCATTATGCAAAATACAGATGGGTTTTGGATTCAAGAGGATGGGTCCAGACTCTTCTCAGTGGTGCCCAGTGACAGGACAAGGGGCAATGGGCACAAACTGGAACACAGGAAGTTCCACCTGAACATGAGGAGGAACTTCTTTACTGTGAGGGTGACAGAGCACTGGAACAGGCTGCCCAGAGAGGTTGTGGAGTCTCCTTCTCTGGAGATATTCAAAACCCGCCTGGACGTGTTCCTGTGCAACCTGCTCTAGGCTAACCTGCTTTAGCAGGGGGGTTGGACTAGATGATCTCTAGAGGTCCCTTCCAACCCCTACCATTCTATGATTCTATGATTCTATGATTCTCAGCTGTCACTGCCACCACTTGTTAGAATAATTCCTTATGCATACATATGTGTCTACGGGGGATGCCTGCGGGCTACCTCAGTCAGGACTGTGACAGCTCCTGGTTTCTAAACAAGGGGATCTACAGAAATCCCAACAGAAATCACTTTTGGAAGAGGGGTACAGAGAGGTAGCCAGCCTGCTACAGCGAGCGTCTCAAGCTAGCCAGGAAAATCCTGAGGGGAGCAGAGTGAAGAAATTGCCTTTACATCATTTTCTTTTAAAGAGATGCAAGTATCCAGATGCAGATTGTATGCTTACTGAGATTCAGGTCTTGGATTTAACAGACAATCAGAGTTAAGTGGCAGTAAGACCTGGCAAATGCTTCTCATACCATATTTAGCCTCAAAGAGGACACGATTTTCTGTCTTTTGAACTATCTTCATGTACACTAAAACCAAAGTCTTCAAAAGGACTCTGTAGGGTACTCCCTCTGATTCAGGACCAAGACCAAAGTAATATATTTAGATCTTGGGATTTGATTCTGACCCATATGAAATCTGAAAGCTTTTGATTTGCCGAGCAGCATTCTCTGCTGCCCTTGTCTTGGTTATTGCACAGCAGGTTCATAGTGATGTATATCATATCTCACAGCTGCAGCTGTGAGTTCAGTAACCTTTGCGTTACAGGACCATGGCACTGAGGGTGATGGAAGGCCAAGTCCTGGCGTCTGGCAGAAACTCAAGAGCTTTAAAAGCTACACATTATCAGAGCAACAAAAAGGAACCTGTGCCGGGTTAGGTCATTTAATTTTCAATTTGCTTCAAAAGGGATCAGGTAAGACAGAAGGCAGCGTAAAATACGCTGTCCTGTCAACAGAGCAGGATGAAGCAACTTCAAATGGGCCCAATTAAAAAAAACCCAAATTTTAAACAATCCAAATCCACACACTAGAAATTAGAAGCAAGATAATCTGGATCTTTTCTTTCCACAGTGTATACATTTAAGTACCAGATCTTGGAGTATGGCCAGAATCCTGACTTGGCTGGTGAAGTGTAAAGGCAAACATATCTGCTCAGCCAAGCCGGCACCACTGGATTTTGATAAGCTGGCTCACATTGCTTTAGTGTTCCAGAGCTGAATGGGCTGGCTGCGTGAGTGCTTTGAAACTGGCTGTATTGCTGACATCGTTCTACCTTCCCTGGATGCACCGGGAACGGAGACAATAAGATAAAGAAAGAAACCTAAATGAGAAGCACCATAAACCTGTTACTTTTCCTTCTTATTATGTTGGAATGAGCTAAGTTTATGCTTTTGGAGGCAAAAAGGCCTTCCATATCCCTCCTTCTTGTGGTGGCTTTGTACACGAGCGCCTCTGAGACCAGGATAACTCAAACTCTGGAAGCGTAAGTTTCATCAGCAAGGACCATCTGGGAGACTCTTTTTTTACATATAGTCAGGATAACTTTTGTTCTCAATGGCACAGTAATTCCCAAGAAAAGATTCAGATTTCAGTGGCTGATGCGGACCACCATCCCATGGAGGAGGAGTAGGGTGTGATAAAAGGTACTGGGTGAAATTCTCAAGAACGTCTAGTAGTTTAGGAGAGGATCCTCAGCGGATTTTCAGCAAATCATATTATTTTACTCAGCAGATATTCAAATGTCTGTAGGCACTTATAGCTGCCGACTGTAATGCTTAGCAGCATTTTCAAAGGCAAGTCATTTTTACAAATCCAGTTTGTACCTGTTTGTAGCATTAGATTTCTAACTGTGTCAGGAGAGAGGTATTTTTAGTCTGGAAATGTTGTTCTAAAGCACTCTGAAATTTCATGCTAAACATCACTTTACCAAATTTCTCCTCAAACTTTGATTTTTCCACTGGCAGCACAAGCTGAAAACATTGCTATTACAATTTCTAGCCATTGAGGTAACTGTGATTGATTTCTGTGCTGAAACATAAATGACAATAATGTACAAGAGGAGGAGTTTGTTAAAGACCTCGTTTCATCCTTTAATTGAAATACTTGGCAATCAAAATAAAAAAAAAAATTGAAGTCTTGAAATGTTAGTGAAGCTTTAATGAAATGATTCCTATCCATTCACTTGCGTACCAGCTGTGGTACATTAGTCCTTTTAGCATGGTCCTATTAATCTCACACCTCACTTTCATGATAATCACTGTGCTGGCAATTCTTTACCACCTCTATTTAAAATCCCCCTATACACATTGTTTATGCTTCACAATCTAGTAGTGTTTGGACTGCTTTTCTGCCAGGTGAGGAGCTGAAAAACTCATAGAGATCTGTGAAAAAAGAGATGGGAGTAGGCTGAGCTGTCTGTTAGCATCAGTCGTCATGTCACTGCCTTTCCTGCCATCACAGGGAAGTCAAGAGTATGGATGGAAGTTCCCAGCTACAAGGCAATGCCAATCTCAGCTTACTGCAGGACCAAATTCTACCAAAACAATGCAAGCATGGCATGACGAATTGAAAAGAAATATGAAAGCACTAGCCTTGGCTGATTTTTAATGTCATTGTTGTATTAATCAAATGGCTTCAGGAAACTAGAAACAGAACATTTACAATGCTTTCTAGGGATTTTTTTTAAGAAAAAAAAATCATCCCAAATAAAACAAAGTATAAACAAACAAAACAAAGCAAAACACCACCCCGCCCCGAACTATTTATATGTTTCACTTTTAAGGACAAAAAATTCTAACCAAACTCCCTCTTTTTCTTGTAAATGTACACAGAAATTCGATGATGTCTGTTCTCTATTATAGAAATGCTTAACTCATGGCAAGCCTCAAAAAAGAAGACTTGAAAAAGCCTGTAAGAAATAAAATAGACTGCAGTTGCCTGCTGGGTATCACATCATATATCTCACCAGAAAGAAAAGCCATCAATTTATCAAAATGTATCTGAAAGGGAGAAGTTGAGTCAGTTCCACATGGCCAGTCCTTCTGACTCTTTAGTGGATACATTTTGAAGCATCACTGCAGATAACAGGGCAAGAATTACTACTAATTTTGTTATGTTAGAACTATGTTTTGGTGCTCCCCAATTTCTTTGGGCTCACAGGAAACAAAATTAGTATGAACACATTACCGTGTTAACTGTATTCAAAATCCCATGGACAAACGTATCCTTTTACAGTCCATCTTCAGAGCAATTAACAAAGATTAAACAGTGCTAATAACCCATTATTGCTTCACTTTTGTTTCTCTTCCGTTTTTCAAACATTCACCCTCCTCACTTCATAAATCTTTATTATTTGTCTCGTGCCACATTGTTGTTTTTGCTTTCCCATTGTGTCAGTGAAGTAAATGCTACAAACATGAACTATTTATTAGCTGGGATCACTTTCAGGAAGTTTGGCGTTCCATGCAAACAATTTTATATTAACCAAATAGTGACTACATATCTGGGTTTTGCTGTTCCCAAGTCCATGGGATCTGATGCTTGGCTGTATAATTTTTAGTTTATATACAGTGTATATATACATAACTGTATATATATACACATATACACACATATAGATACATATATAATTATATATGTATACATTCACACACATATAAATATATGTATGCATTGTTTTTTGCAAATGAAATCAGAAAGCAAGCAAAACAAGACTGACCTGACTTACCTGTACTTGGCTCACAGTCAATGAAATCTTCATCATCACTGGAACATTCAGCTGATGAAACGATGTCATCCGTTGTCTGGCGAATGAAGGAAAAAGAACAATGGAAAAAAAAAGTAAGATACTTGCAAGTCAAGAGGCTGTTACAGAGGCAGCTAAGTATCCTAGGAAAAAAAATGTTTCAGAATCATAACTTTTAAAATATTTAACTTGTACCAAGCATTGCAGATACACCCGTGTAAATACACCCTCCATGAAGCTGGAGACCTCTTTCAGAAAAATGGTGCTTCTGCTGTTCTGTTGAATATTTCAGGTGTGCACAGGTGCGGTGTGCCTGCCGGGCCACGTAGGTTGCAGGCAGATCGCACTGTGCTGTTGAATACAAGTACAGTGGGCTACAACACCTGCCTGGCTGACAAAGCGTTCTCCAACAGCCAAAGTAGATGTGTCCTGTCGGAACATGCTGGGCTCCTCGATAAATACCAATACCATGTAGGGTCAGCCAGAAAGCACCTACTGAGAAACTTAGCATATGAGGCATGCTCAGGCTGAACGTGCTTTCTGCAAAGAAAAACGTACACGATAGACAATATGCATCACCCAGGCAGCTAGCTGTACTCTGCTGTGTTGCCAGATGCATCACTCTGAGGCAGAAGTAGTTCCTGTTCTGCTAACGCACCTCTTGGGCTGGGAATCCTTTGTATTTACCCAGATAGTAAATATCTGTGCAGTCCATTTGTTGCACGACGAAGAACTGCTGCATATGTCAAGTATGCCTGATATGCAGCCTCACCTGCTTGCTTGCCAAGTGAACAGGAATGTGGCTGTGACTGGGCTGACAGGTTGGAAAGTCTCGTTCTGAAAGGCTTAAACCACACTGGGACCGTTCATGGCCCTTACAGGTTTCAGCACATTCCTTTGCATTTCCAGCTGGTGATTTTTTCTTTTCTTTTTCTTTTTTTTTTTTTTTTTTG
>VZSC01005657.1:56095-83470 GCA_013398225.1 Steatornis caripensis
TTTTTTTTTTTTTTTTTTTTTTTTTTTTTTTTGCTGCTGGTCTAATTAATGAGCAGCATGTACTGCAGCATGTTAGAGAAGTGTACTGGCGTCTCTTCCCAGCAGCATCTCCTGCCTGTAATTGCTGCAATTAGTTGAATTAGTAATGCAGACCATTAGGGAGAGTCTGCGGCAGCCTCTGGACGCAGGTTGTAACATTCCTGCACACAGTGCAAAACTACCCCAGCTCGGCAGCATCAGCTCAAACCATGGCTTCTGCTGAAATTGTCTCCTTTAACAACTTTTCCTTGCAGAGAGCTGCCTATTCTGCTGACCAGTAGGATCAGTGGGATGATTCCTGAAACAAACCAACTAAAATGTTCCTCACCAGGCAGGAAGCATTGCTGAAATCTCAGCTCCTCAGGAGCAGGGTTGCTGTACTTCAGGACACTGTAGTTTAGTACTCCAGGTGAATATTCCTGGGAATCCCACATCATGACAAGCCTTCCAAACCCCTATTCCTGAAAAAGACTTTACAGCTCTAAATAAGGTCTCCTTTACATTCGTGTGTCTGCTACGGCTGTCTGCAATATGCTGCATATTCTCTTTGCATAAGTGTTGTGAGGTCTCAGCCTTTTCTTCAGCCTCCTGTGGTCCTAGCGCTAGCAAGTCCCTCTGTCCCCTGCCAGAAGGTCCTTGCTCTCCCCCTCTCTGTTTCTGTTTGAGCTAAGAAAAAAAATAGAATCGAGCAGTCAGTCAGAAAGATCAGACTGAACCTGATATTCCTTCACTCTTGATTTCAGTGGCTTAGAGTGAGCCAAGAAAGAAAAATAGGATTGGTCTGCCGTAAATAAAAATTCTAAAAATAGGGAATCTGTAAAAAACCAGTCATGAAGTAAGGGAATCCCTATCGTATGTGTTACTCAGTCTTACCCTGCCATTGCCATTTGGCAGCGTTTTGTAGGATGCAATCTTGCATAGTCTCACGCTTTAATACTTTCATTAAATACTTTCATAGTCTTGCCTCAGTGGGGAGGCAAGATTAAAAGGAGCAGTAGGTAACATGTACAAAGTGATTTCCCGCCTTACACGCTAAGGTCATTTTTTTAGCATCTTCTTTCAGCCACAGAAAACAGAAGAACACTGTTGCAATGCTGGTGACCTCTCTTCAAACAAAACGGCTTAAGAAGTTCATCTGTTCAGTGAGAGGTCAAGAAAGGAGGAATGCGCAAAATATAAATTTACTTTCAACAACTCTTCTGGTCCTGTCGCATATATTTTATACAGCATTATTTATCCCAAAGGACACCCACTCGCTTTATAACTTATACAAACAGTGATCACATCCTCCAACAGTGAAATGCAGCTGTCCCCAAGTAGAAAGATACTAGCTTTCAATAGTACCGCTGCAAAGTAATTTAGCACAATAAGTCAACAAAACTATACTGCAACAAATTTTTTAAGCAAGTGAAATGTAGCTAGTGAAACCAGAGACTTCTATTACAATTATCTAAAGCAGTTGTAAAAGAGTGTTAAGGATAGCACTGTGAATAACGAATAAATTATCCATCACTACCAGAAGAACTTGCTCAGACAGTGCCAAGATCCTGGCAAATGGTTTTGATTTTCAGGTTGAATTTAGAGCATGTGGATTTTGCTCTTAGCTGAAGATCTGACAGTTTACAGCGGGGTCTCGTAGAAGAATAGTGATGATGTTCTTCAAGTAGGAAAACAACATAAAAATTCTAACAATGTGTGGTTGTCAGTTATCAACTGCTGTACCTATCCACTTACCTACTTACTTGCTCATATCTAAGGGCTTCATGCAACATTACCTTAGAATCAGATCCAATTGAATTGACAATGTGATTCAGTATTTCTAAAGAATAAGGAGTTCCTTTGTAACTCTTTTTCCCCCTCTTGCTTATTTAGGAGCATCACATGAAACCAGAAAGGTAGCGTGCCCCAGAAAAAAAAAGGTGATACTTCTTTACACATTGTGGGTTTTTTTTTTAAAGTGAAAAACTCCTTGCAACAAGATACTGGTAGGTAATAAAGGTTTAGATGCATTTTGGAAGTGATTGGCCAAATGAAAGGCAAAAAAATCTATCCAGAGCTATTAAGTACCCCATACCTCGCTTTGGAAGTCCTTGTGCCACAGGCATTGAAGACCAAAGAAGTATCACTACTTGTATTGTCCCATTCAAGACTCTCTCCCCGAGGCCTCATGGCCAGGGCTAGCAGCAGGGCGCTGGGCGAAGTGAGCCTCTGCGGCCTCCCAGCCACTCCTGTGCATGACAGATCCTGAATATGGCGGGATGAAGAATTTTGAAGCCAAGATGAGTTCTGAGAAGGAGCTGAAAAGTCATGAAGCCTGGCCCTTGTTATCTTCTTGATCAATTTCCCATCTAACAAGCAGCTTAAGGACAGCACATGCGACATAATTTATGCTGTGCTCTTAGATATATCTTCTAGATTTCCTTCTACAAAATCCTCATGCAGCTTGTGTTGGTTCTGAATGGAGAAGGGCACAGCCAGCCAGGCTCAGACAAAATACCAATGTGTAATGTGCAATACTCCCCAATCTTGCCAACTCCAACCTGTATCTGCATTTTTTCATGACTGGTCCCACACTTGATTCTATCAATTAATCTCTGTCCTTTTCTCCCTATCTCCACTGCGAGCTATCTCCCCTGATATTCCAGTTACTCTTGCTCTGTGATTGCTGCTTTCCCCATGCTGCTGATTTTGTATGTATAAAAATGAGGGTTAGAAAAAGAGGAAAAACCTCCAGAAATGGTGTTAGACTTAAGTCAAGGTCATTAACGAGATCTCTAGAAACCACAGAAAAGATAAGTACACCAATCTGTCTTACTATTTCCTATCTCGTATTTTTAATCTCAGTACTTCCCATCACAATTCATCACTAACTGATTTTCTAGTTCCAACACAGATTGGTTTTCCATGCACCTTTTGCTCCCATACCAACATCTGAATCATCCCAGAGAAATAAAGCTATTTCAGTGAGAAATGGCAGTAAATTCCTGACCACAGAAACAGAGTTGAGGAAACCTCCAGAAGACCATAACTTCTTGTAACTGGAATCTGTACTTTCCAAAACCCTCCTGGAGCTGAGAATTTTCGTTGGTTGATTATTAAACTTGCTGCTTCCACAAGACAGGAGAGAAGACTGCTGGTGAGCACTGACCTCAGAAATCTCTCCACCAACATCATTTCTTCTCATCAGAAATGGCTCGCTGTGAGGCAGTAAGGAAAACCAGCTCTTTCATTTCTGGTTTCCTTTCCCCATTTTTGAAACGGGGCTGATTATACTCATCTATTGGCACGAGGCAAGGTAAATGGATTAATTCTTTAGTGTCTGCCCAGTGATCTAGAGACGGTAAATGCTAAACACTCTTACGTACAGGTAACATGGTAGTAATGAAACTTCTCCGTATGCTATGATGGAAATGATGTTTGTGTTTTCATTAGAAAGAACATGAGAGAGAAAATATTTTTCTATTCCATATATTAGCTAAATTATATATTAAAAATAATAATTCATACTATACTATTTTAAAATATGTACTTCATTTTTAAAGAATCCCAGCTTTGAAATTACTTGGCCCTGCATTAAAGGCCATAAAACTAAAGATAGGTATTATAATAACTTTCAATAAAATCTCTCTCTGGCAGGAACCCTTTTTATTCCTTCCTCTGAAAGATTTTTTATGGCATTTATATTATTATTTTTTCTCTCCCTCTCTCTAGTGTTTAATGTAATTGCCTTGGAATAAAAAAGGGGTAGGAGAAAGTGCTAAACTCTGAGTCCACTCTGGAGGATTTATGGGCATATTTACCTTCAGATTCTTTCAGTTTCACTGAATTGGCTCCCCATTCCTTTCCATGAATTATTAGTTCTGTAATCACCTCCTCCTAATTATTCACTCTAAGGGCCTCTTCAATCTCCTCATGGTGATGGTTCTATACCTTTGTTCATTACACTGTATGTACTGGTGTGGGATGTAAAGTGCAAAGAAAGTTGGGATGGTGTGGCAAGACCTGCTCAAGATGACTCTACTCCTGTTCAATCCTTCCAAGCACCCAAAGCCCTAATTTATGCACCAGATCCACAACCTTTGCTCCTCTGTTCTACACAAAATGGCAGGTGCTGAATCTTCCTTTTCCCAACCGCAAAGGTTTTTTGACATCTTGCTCTTTGGGTGCACTATTATTTGAGAAAGGTTAAACATATTGGGTAAAATAAATCCTGCCATAGAACAGCTTTATGAAATTATAAATAACGCACCCAAGAATGATGGAGTTCTCACTTCTACTGGGAGAGGAAAGACAAGGACCAATAAATTCAAACACCAGACAAATTCCTCCAGAAGCACGTACTTGGCAGTTGCTTCACTCGGTAAAGTAGGATTCAATTTTCCTACTTGGCTTTTGCTTGAGACTCTTCTGCACACTGTACACATTACTTCCAATTCAACACCATTATTTGAAAAGCAACGCTTAATGCTTTGTTGAGAGAAGTGTAAATTTATTTGTCACCAAGGAACCACAATTTACAATACTTGAAATATGACCACCACAAAATGCCAGGCACAAACATCTTCCCAACAGTGGAGAAATACTTGTATTAATACAGTTGTATCAATCTGAGCAGTGCACTTGCCTTTCACACCTAAAATGTACAGAGCTGAAACTCAACAAACTTTTCTTAAATCCTACCACTTGACTCCCTCCACTGCTGTATTTTCTAAATATCTCAAATTTATTATGCAACATGGACAACGTACTGTCTTCTATGCGTAACAGCATACAGAACGAATGCTCCCCCAGAATGGTAAAATGTTAGTGATACTGTTCTGTCTTCCAGAAACCAAGACGTTTCTTGGCAAAGAACAGGCTCAAGGCATTTGCTGCCTTGCCGAAAGAAGATGGCAGAGGAAGTGTCTGTCTCCTTAGACGTCATTTCTAGCTTTAATACCATAGTCTTTTGTACTTTGGTAACTGGGCTTTTTAAAGAACTCGTATTCTGTTCACACTATTCCAATTAAATGGGAATCCTTCATCTGTCCTTTCTACACCTTATATTTGTTTCTCACTTTCTGTTTAATCTTTATTTGCAAAATACCCTGGAGTTCATTACAGTATAGCAGACCTGAAAGACTCAGCTTGGACAAATCAAAGCTACTACAGAAAGATAGAAAGAATCTACATAGAAATGGGAAAATATTAGAAATGTTGTGAAAATAATAATGAGGTATTATAAAAGAAGCTGTAGTTTGGGACTGTATAAAGTTTTAAAGAGAGTCCTGGATCTACTATCTGTCTCTAAAGGGTATTAATCCTCTCCAACTCATTGCGCTGGATAGTACAACATGTATTTTCTTACCATGGCACAGACCCAACCACAAAGATGTGCAAGCCCTTTGCACTCCCATACACTGGTGCTGAGGTTGTGTCTGCCTTTGCAGAGGCAATGCATCAAAGAACATAAAACTAATAATTTTTCTTCATATAGCTCATTTGAGGTGAATACAAACACAAGAGGGCCAAATACTCTTGGTTTAATTTGGCATTGATTTCAATCAGTCTACAACAATATACCGCAAGACAGCATAGCTCATTATGTTTAATTTTGGACAATTCAATGCCAAAAGATTTAGAGTAATTGGAGGAGATTCAGAGAAGAGCCACTGAAAAGATGAAAGAACTGGAGACATGTATGAATGAGACAGGTTTAACAAAACTAAACATCAGAGCTTGACTTAACAAGGACTAAAGGTATGACAAATGTCTACAGGTGTCACAAGGGTGTAATAAACATCAGGAAGGAAGACCAACTATTTAGAGTGCTTTAAAAAAGTAGTGGATAAAATTAAGCCAAAAAAAATTAGCATTAGTTTCAGCAAGAAAAATCTCAATAGTGATCTTTACTGAGAAGTCTCCCCAAAGAAATACCAGAAATCACCAGTGCTGACATTAAGCAGTTGCCCAAGCCATTCAGGTATGAATACCATTAGTGTATACACCCTAGTGGGGAAGAACTTGTCCCATCTATCTCCAGTCCAATCTAATTCACTCTAAATCAATTTGGTGTTTGCATCCTCTCTATCACTATATAATATAAACACATCATTTTTCATTTCTCTCTGTCATTCCAAAGCAGGCGGTAAAGCTATCTAGCACAGCCTTTCAGCTAGCTGTACTTGGAGCAAGAAGATACCACGGTTGCAGACCCGTTCAGTTCATGGGAGCAAATCCATCCTTGCGTTCCCAGGACCCTGACTGGCCAGGAGCTGGAAGGTAACCAGCAGGTGTGTATCCTTCAACAGTAGCCCAGCAAAAGTGCATTTCCTGGCTGTGTGTTCCTGGCTGGGCATGAAAGCTGATTTGCTGTCAAATTATATCATTAAGTAGGGATCATGAGAGAGATACCCCGTAACAAACTACAGCAGACAAGAGATCAAGTAACTAGCCAGTTAAGAGAAAGCAAAAAATAATCCCCCCAATTGCGTGTCAATCCAGAGTCACGGGCAGTTGTGTTTAAAGGAGCCTTGAAAGCTGAATTAGTCCTTTGAAAACTGAAAGCCTGTCTCAATAGAATCAATAGTTCATTAAGGCTGTAAAGCCTGACTCTTCTTGACCAAGTTGATGCCAAATTTCAGGAACTTTGTTCTGGGCCTAAGCTGTGCAAAGACAATGGGGAAAAATCATGTTTCTGCCTTTTGTCTCTGTCTGCTGGCAGTGAGAAGAGCGATGGTGTTGTGAGGGGTGTGAGCAGAGAGAGAAAGGGAAGGCAAACTGGGAAGAAAGGGAAGTGGGGAGGATTACTTCATCTGTTGTTCAAGGCACCCTGACAGGGGAAAGAATCATAGAACCGTAGAATCATAGAATGGTAGGGGTTGGAAGGGACCTCTAGAGATCATCTGGTCCAACCCCCCTGCTAAAGCAGGTTAGCCTAGAGCAGGTTGCACAGGAACGCGTCCAGGCGGGTTTTGAATATCTCCAGAGAAGGAGACTCCACAACCTCTCTGGGCAGAAGTATTGAACCACAGCAGCTTAACCCAATTTCAATGTACCTTCCCAAAAGCAGAAGGAATGTAATGCTACGTGGTGTTCTGCTGATAAGCGAATCCTTCTAAATCCTTTCAATTTATTTCTTGGCCTGAAGAAATTACATACTATTTAGGAGCTAAATAAATAAATAATTTTTCGTCTCCAGGAATCTAGATTGGTTGTTTATAGATCACATATGCACACAGAGTCACTTGCTTTTCTGTCTCTTTCCCAGGAGAACAGTGCTGCTTTTGTCTTGATGTGGCAAAGGATCAACTGGCAAGTCTTTTTCAAACTATTCAGTGTAACCCTCAACATTTGCAAGAGTTTTGGACTGGACTGTGAAATATAATTCCTTGGCTTAAACAGAAAAAATACAGCTTTGGCATGAGAGGAGGCTCTTTCCCCCACCCTTATCAACATACTGCTGCTTTCCACGTGCATTTGTCTGCTTCCAGAGAAGCACCTTGAAGATCAAAGTTGTGCGTCTATACATTGAAGTCTTTATTTGAGTACAGTGCCTCTCCAAGTAATCACACAGGAAGATTTTTCACACTGAACGTCCTTTTCATCATTTGATACAGCTTGTTTCCCTTCCCTATTACATTTTTATTTCTTACTGAAACAAACCTGTCAGTTAAAACAGAAACCACGAGCCCTCTGTTTTAAGCATAACACCAGGTATGCAGATCGTGGTGATGCTGGTGAAAACTCCACAAGACAGGTGCACTATATGTACTGCCATCAACTAAATTAACCAAACAGCTTAACCCTAAAAATTAAGCCATTACAGCTGAACCCAGAACAACTCCCACCCTGAAATCGGTGAAAGCTGCTGGAAGGACAAAACTGCTGAAATTCAGGCACTGCTTAGGAGTTCGACTTTCCGAAAATCACATCAATTTACACAGTGTTGTTTCCCAATGCTTGTCCAAGGGTCTTCAAAAGGAAGATGTTTCCTTTAGGAAAAACTCTGAAAAAAGTTTCAGAGTGGTCTCCTGTGTGTCGTGATCCCCTCTCAGAAGAACTAACAACCAGCCAAATGCACTGGGCAGCACAGGCTTCAACCTCCTCCTCTCTTCAGCATCTGCTTAAAGCAGGACACAGGAAGCAAAAGCTGAATAAAAATTTTCAGAGTTATGTAGGAAAAAGCCAACCTGTAGCCAGAATTTAGCATCCTGCCGGTGTGAGCCCTAGTCCCTGACGTGCACAGTCTGATGTATTAACTTAAACTGCCACAGAAATAATTTTATTTATCTGCTGGGCTATGAACTACACTTGCTGAAGAACAAACACATTATCTACTTCACCAGCAGAAGGGCAGGGTAAACCACTGGGGAGCAGGAACTTCTTAGTCCAACTTCCCAGTTCAAATTGCCAAGGACATTGAGTCAGAGACCTCGTGTTGCTTGATTTTACATTCCTGATATTGTCATAAATTCACTGTCTGACGTCAGGAAAATCGCCTCCTTTCCTCATGTTTCTGTTTATACCGCTATTAAAAGGGGAGAAAACAACTTCTCTGCTGTTTACCTGGCATACAATCAGAATTTTAGTAAACATTTTACATTCTCAAAGCAAAGCCCAAGTAAGGAAAAATCGTTTACATTTAGTAAAGGGAAGCCTATATTTCAGAAAGTTAGAGACTCAAATGATCTGAGATGAATCAGCTGCCCTTTGAAGACTCAGCCTCTAGTAAGAGTAAATGGGTTTTCTTTGCGTGCTAGCTTGCACTTAATAACTGTGTCAGAAGAATATTTTTCATTTACACTTTGCTCCTTTGCTGGAAATCAATATGTCGTTTGCTGGCATTTTCTTCTGGACATCTTTATTTAGCTTGTCTTTTCTTCCTTGGAGGGGAGGGAGCTGTATTTGATTTTGTTCTGTTATTGATTGGATCACTCTGAGCAAGAAATAAATAACTAAGTAGAGCACAGTAGCTTTAATGACAATCTCTTAAGCCTCAAAATCCGCACACCATGTTGCACTCTCCCCTAACATATGGTTTAAAAGAAACAAATCGGTAAGGTAAGGTTACTACGTAGTGAAGAGGTAGTCACATATGCAATTTAACTGGCATTTCTATTTACGTGTTCATTAATAAAACCACATAAGTACTGTCTCTATTTTTAAAGCAGTACTCCTATTGCCATAGTACCTAGTGCTGGGATCTCATAATCTCTTACAAATGAGGCTTAATGAGAAATTAAAGATATGTGAGACCTTCTCTCAGCAGCTGTCTTTCGCTGGAGAAAATCTAAGCATGTTCACGTATTTATCACTCATGGCAAGTGACAGTATGGCCTAACAGGTCGCACCCAAGCTATAAAAGCCCAGCCCAGCAAACGATGGTGGAGAGGCAGTCGCTGTGCCCTGGCTGCACTGAAGTGCCACGCCAGCCCACAGCATCCCTCCCAGCATCAAAAGGGAAACGATCCGTAAGCAACCTCCAGGGGATGCACAGTAATCGCAGTCATTTTCTTAACTTCAGGAGTTCTTTGCCTCCTCCCCTGCTTCTCTCTTAATTTCTACTACTCATTATTACGCAGGCCACAAAAAGTTGGTGTATGTAATGGTAGAATTCATAAAGAAGAAAATACCCTGTTCTACGGTCCAAACTGTGGCACTTAAAATCTAATGTGACACGGTATGTTACTCATAAAGTAACAATAAACATAATCACTCTGAATAAATGTGCCTTAAAACAACTTCTGCAATTATTGTAAGTACCTCTGAGTCCAGTAAGATAAACATCTATCTTTGAATATTTGCATTAATGTACTAGACTGCTCTTTCCAGACAAATATTCCTCTTTCTCTCCAAACATTATCACACACTTAGAAAGTGGCATTTAAATACTGCTGCCCACAGGATTCACACATTAGCTCACAAGGGGAAGGGGGTTGCCACACACATTTAAATGCAGAATAAAGAGAATGCAGAATAAAGAGAATGCAGAATAAATAGGTGCAGAATAAAAGCTGGCCTACTAGGTACACATCAGCACCGAGAACTGCTCCCCGAATAATATATACACACAGAACAGTTAACAAAGGAAAATAGCCACAAAATACCTATATATACAAGCATACACACAGCATACCTGCTAAAACAAGGCCATACATAGTTTCAGTTTGTAAACAATGAGGAAGTTCAAAAACACAAAGAAGATCACAAGGGCAGCTTTGTAGAACACAGATTTCCCAGGAACAGTGACAGCCTCTTAACCACGAGTCCTTCCTCTCTTAACATAGGCTATAAATGATGATCAGCAGCTACTACAGAAACATCTGTATACACAACAGAAGGTATAAATTACTATTAACTTATTAAAACACTAAAATATGAACTAATCTAATAAAAATGAAGTTAAACCATTCTAGATGTTATTCCATTCAGGAATACCTCTGCCAAATATCCGATGCTTAAAAATAACGCTTTTCTGTCATCAGCTTTTTTTCTTTCTTTTTGATATGTGAATAGACTAATAAAAAATATAAAAAACATACTTGGTCCGTCAAGTACTGATGAAGCCAGGTAAACTTCAACCTCCTGAACCGCTGAACATAAATGGCTCCTGGGATCCCACTAAATTTGAACTGAACTTCATGTAAATACCACACCAAGTGGTCCAAGCTGCAAATGGTTGTCATGCAAAAAAATTCTGCAATTGGGTAGGCAGATTCCCATGCACAACAAACATGGTGAACCCTTATCCCCGCTGGGCTCCTCTGCAGAGAAAACCAGCAGCCCCTGCCTAATCAGAACATTTGCTCTCCATGATGGATAAGAAGGCCATTTTCCTTGCTTATTTATTTAGCTCTCTATTGAGTTTGATTAACTGTAGTCAAGGCAAATCAATCTTTTGTGTTTGCGTAAAATGAGAACAAGGAACAAAGTTAACTTTAATGGCCCAATAGATGCTCAGCTGGAATGCACTTACCAAGCAAGAGAGCTAGACAAAGGAATTCAGGCAGCTTTAACCACCACTGGGAACATGCTGAGAACATCTATGCTTCTACCTGTTTAAAGGGAAAAAAACCAAACCCACCCCACACTCAGTGAAGAGACTTTCTGTTTCTGTGCAATTCTGCCTATCAAGGCATCAAGCACTACACGGTTTTTCTCTTGCGTCTTTCAGATGATTTCCGTGGCCAAAGCTGGGAGATGGTAGGAAACAAGCATCAAATAGAATATTGTCAGAAGGAGAGGACCATCAATAACCTCTCATAAGGATTGTAAGATAGCATGAAACTAATGACTTGTATGAAGCAAAGAAGCTTCTGTATAATGAATTTGAGTGAGACACTTAGCATTTCAAGGTAGCATTCTGAGAAAATCTTTCTGTCATATATTCTAATCATAGTGTTGACAACAGTGGAAATCACAAAAGAAGCTATGCCTGATTTTATGCAATGCATTAAAAGCCGTTAGTAATATACAGAAATACTCAGGCATTCCAGACTATGGACAGCCATGTGTTAGCCCACAGAGAATTTAACTTCAGTCTTAGCAAACGCATAAAACAGGACAGCTTGACCAGGATGAAGCCACGACGTGGGGAGAGGTATTTGCCCCCTTATCCAAAGCACTCCAGACCCCGAATGCACAGATAAAAGTGTGTGCATACGCTTCTTCAGTTTCAGCCTTTTAAAAGAATTTCAAACAGCAGAAAGAACCTGACCATTCTTGTTCTAAGACAAAAATTGATGTTCACTTGCTATAATAGCTATAACAACAGCTTTGGGATGATGGTATGTCTCTACTCTTTCCTAGGAAGAAACAAGTTCGCTTTCCCTTAAAATTCCTTTCTCTATGGTATCATTATTGTGGCTTCACTTGTGCTGTTCAGAAACAAGTCATAGGACTCACTGACATTAAAAGGTGGTGCCTTCTGGTATTTTTACCACTTAATTTTCAGACTTAGGCCCTATTCACACTAGAGAGCTTACTGATATTACAGTCATGCCAGCACATCCAGGTTGGGAGAGCTGCTCCCCTTAGATCCAGCAATGCTGACAGAAGAAGGGGTTTTGCCGGCACAGTTACACCACCTCTGAGTGTTGCAAGCTAAGCTGACAAAATTTGGCATGGTTATATCCACATCAGGCTTTTGACTGGCAGCAGCACGTAAAATCAAAGCATGCGCATTTTTGCACTCTGGGACACTGCAGCGATGCTGACAGAACTCAGAGTATAGCACTGTATTACTCTGAAATGCTTCAGATGGCAACACAGTTTTTAAATAATCTTGTAATTGTCTCCACAGTTGTTAGTAGGCATATAGCTTCCGTAACTTAAGTCAGGAATTTGCAAGAAAAAAGACGGCAGTCAATGGGGGTTTTTTTATTCAGAGATCTCAGGGTCAGAACGGTCCATTATTTTCACCTCATCTGATCTCCTGTTTTATACAACTGTAGAATTACACAGAAAATCCAAGTGCCAGGACACCTCTGCCACGGATTTGCAATGATCCTTGACAGGGCAGTTAACCTGTCAGCATACCATGGCTTCATTCTTAAGGTAGTGAACATGCTCATGTATCTCTTAGAAGGAAATCTTTATAAGCTGCTGTGAGGATACTTGGACAAGAGTGCATCAGAAGGAAGGTACTGTGATTATATCCAATTTTTTTTATTTTTTGAACAGAAAGACTCACACAGTCAAAATGGGACTCCAATATGGACCGTAAAAACCTGTTAGGTGGGGTTGAGGTAGGAGTGACCTAAGAAATAGTTCACTCTCCCTAATGTTTCTGAAATGAAATAAAGTACTGGAAATGACAGCACAGTTCTACAAACTGGGACTGCTGCGTAAGAAGGAAAGGAACTTCCTGCGAATTCTCCTTATCAGTGGAGAAAACCTGGAGTGCACATCCACAGAAATAAATGGCAGCAGAGCTTAACACCATTCATCACCAAAGGCAAATCACCCTCAGAAAAACAGCCCTGCTATGGTGGATTACCAGTACTCATCCCGTCAGAAAGCACACCTTGCTTTCAGACAAAGCACAGCTTTTCCAACAGGTGCAGAGAAATGCTCTGTAACCTCAATATCAGGCAGCTTTAAACCTCAGCACCTCATAGGTAGTCGAACAAATTGCCTGGCTGGTCCCAGGATGTCCCTTGTACCTAAGTCTTCCACTTACCCACAATGTGCAAATGATCGAAACAAATGCTACAATCTGACACCATGGAGCTCTCGACAGCTGTCAACTCATTAAGTTCTATTCACTGGCTTCCCACCTCCTTGCCAATGCATTACATAAATTGCTTTTTAGCTGGCAGCCTTTCCCTTTGCCGGAAACCACTTTGTACTGAGCATGTTTAAGTCTTTTTTTTTTTTTTCCCTCTTAAATGCATTTATTCCATTCCCTTTGGTGATTTGCCTTGCTTTGCAACAGTTTGAATGGGCTGCAGGATACTGTTTCATTATCAGGCTGCAACTGGAAATGAATATTTTATAGCAGCTGAAGAGAAGTTTGGCTGTAAATGACTATATCCTAATTAAACAAAACAAAAGGAAGATAGAAAGAAAAATGAATTTAATTAATGAAATATTGATGCAATTTACAGACAAAGGCCTTCCCATTTAGAAGGGAATTCCTGCCACGTGAATTTTATAAAAAGAGTTGGATGTTCACTACCTCCTATTCGATTTATCTAGTGATGTTTCTCATTGTGGTGGGTTGACCCTGGCTGGACACCAGGTGCCCACCAAAGCCACTTTATCTCTCCCCTCCTCAGCTGGACAGGGGGGAGAAAATACAATGAAAGGCTCATGGGTCAAGATAAGGACAGGGAGAGATCACTCACCAATCACCATCACAGGCAAAGCCGACTCGACTTGGGGAAATTAGTTTAATTTATTACCAATCAAATCAGAGTAGGATAATGAGAAATAAAACCAAATCTTAAAAAACATCTTTCCCCCATCTCTCCCTTCTTCCCTGGCGTAACTTTACTCCTGATTTTCTCTGCCTCCTCCCTCTCCAGCAGCACCGGGGGATGGGGAACTGGGGTTGCGGTCAGTTCATCACACGTTGCTCCTGCTGCTCCTTCCTCCTCCTCACACCCTTCCCCTGCTCCAGCATGGGGTCCCTCCCACAGGAAACAGTCCTCCATGAACTGCTCCAGCATGGGTCCCTTCCACAGGGCGCAGTCCTTCAGGAACAGACTGCTCCAGCATGGGTCCCCCATGGGGTCACAAGCCCTGCCAGCAAACCTGCTCCAGTGTGGGCTCCTCTCTCCAGGGGTCCACAGGTCCTGCAAGGAGCCTGCTCCAGCACGGGCTTCCCACAGGGTCACAGCCTCCTTTGAGCATCCACCTGCTCCAGCGTGGGGTCCTCCACAGGCTGCAGGTGGAGATCTGCCCCACCGTGGACCTCCGTGGGCTGCAGGGGCCCAGCCTGCCTCACCGTGGTCGGCACCACGGGCCGCAGGGGATTCTCTGCTCCGGTGCCTGGAGCACCTCCTCCCCTCCTTCTTCACTGACCCTGGTGTCTGCAGAGCTGTTGCTCTCACATATTCTCACTCCTCTCTCTGGCTACAATTGCCATTGTGCAGCAACTTTCCCCCTTCTTAAATACATTATCACAGAGGTGCCACCGCCGCTGCTGATGAGCTCGGCCTTGGCCAGCAGTGGGTCTGTCTTGGAGCCGGCTGGCATTGGCTCTATCGAATGTAGGGGAGCTTCTAGTAGCTTCTCACAGAAGACACTCCTGTAGCCCCTCCCAGTACCAAAACCTTGCCACACAAACCAAATACACTCATATTTAATTTTTGCCTTTTTCAGGCTCCTTTAAAATGCCTGAAGGTGTATCTGGTATCGGTCCATATGAAGTCACAGACGCAAGTGCTTCAAATGCAAATACATACTTATAATGAGTATGCATTCAGAACACGTGGAAACAGAACATAAGTGTAGTTATGCTAGCTCAATCTCTATCTAAGCCTTGATTCCTGCCTCTGGCATAGGCCAGTTATTTATGTTTGTTCACAGAGAAAGGATAAACACAAGAGAAACATACAGAAGTAGTTTTCTCTCACATATGCTAATTGGGGTAGCAAGTATCAGTTAGGAAGCGGTTATACTTGCATCTTTATGCTGCATAGATTTTGTATTTCATAGTTCTTAATAGGCTTTTCTACCACAAACTGGCATATTAGCTTTCAAAATCTATTTATGTTGTTTTTTCTACAATATTGTATGGCAGTGAGTTCCACACTTTGTGTAAAAGTACTTCCTCCTGCTTGATCTCAGCCTGCTTGATCTCAGCCTATTTCACTCCACAATCTTTGTTGCATGAGAAACAGTGAGCATTCATTCCCTAGTCATAATTTCTCTGCACCATTCTGATTTTAGAGACCTCTGTTATCACCGTTTGGTTACCAATTTTTCAACCTGAAGAATGCCAGACTATTTAACCTCTCCTGATGTGGAAACCATTGCATATCCTTGGACATCTCTGCTAATCTCTTCTACAGCTTTTTTAGTTGTCACAGATCGGGTTTTGAGAGCTATGGCCAAAACTGAGTGCAGCATAGAAGGCAAATCACAACACAGATTTACACAGTGACACAATGATATTTTCGATTTGCTTGGGGGTTTTCTTCCTAATAATTTGTAAATTTGTCTTGCCTTCTTGAATGTGAATACATGTCCAAAAGTAACCAAATCTGGCTAGAGCAATCCTACTGACGTACACAAGGTCAGTAACAGAGAGAAGACTAAATATTTAAATTAGAAATGTGGAATGTATACCTATACGTTTCAGAAGTGGGGCCAAACTGGAATCTGGAATCTGGAATCTGGAATCCCATTTCCTTACCTTTTTTTGCTGGTAAATGTTCTTTATATCATGTATGTTGTAAAGTGAATCGGTCTTAGATATAACGTCAAAATGCTGCCTGAATCAAATGAGAAGATGAGAATAGCCCTGAACTTTACAGAAAACCACAGCTGTACTTTATAGCCTAACAGACAGTCAAAAAGCCAAAAACTATGACATGTGTTTTCCCACATTAATCAAAAAGAGATCATTAAAAAGAATGCACACAAAAAATCCAAAAACCACAGCCACAGGCGAATCACGGAATGTGGTTCTATGTGAAATGCAGCCTTCAGAAGCCTGGAAGAGAAGCTATTGACTCTCACCAGGCCATCCATCATTTGACTAACTGAATATGAGCAGACAAATCTTTGCAAAAGGAAGAGAAGTCATTGTCCTGAAAGCATTTAACCTGTAATGTTCTACAGTCATAGTTTCTTTAAATCCTGTATAGCATATGAATGTAAAGGACATAAATGAAAACACAGCTTCTATACAATTCCATGCCTTGCCATTGATTTAAAGCAAATATAATTTCTCATCCATTTTAGCAAAAGAGAGAAAGATATACTAGGAGTGAATAAATGAAATAAATGGATAATGGACCAGGCTGGAGGAGAGACAGATACCTTTCACAGATTTCACTTTCCTCTCTCCCTGTGCTGTGATTTGCTTTCTAGCTAGACTCTAAAGAGAAAGTGCTAAAGGGAGACTTTAGTCTCCATCTCCCACTCAGTGTTCCCACCTTCAGCCCAGAGCTGTCAGAGCCTTCCTGCTCCTGGTGTGCCTCTCCGTCTCTTGCAGTAGTACTGAAGCTCAAGACTTTGGTCTCCTGCTTAACATTACTCCTGTTTTTCTCTTCCACTCCTTCTGTTGGACTCTGAGGAAAGCTGAGTGGCTCTTCAATGCCAGTAAAGATACTGATCTTGACTCAAACACAGGTTTTTAAATTTGTAGGGGAAAGATTTCTTTAAATTACGCATTATCAGAGAACACACATCTTGTGTGTGAAGATATAACAGCTATTACCTGAATTTTAACAATAATGATATTACGCGCAGCCTCTAATCAGATCAAGATCCCATTATTTAGATACTGCAATATCAACGGGATGAAAGAGACCGTGTTCCAAGTACTGCTGTTTAGGCAAACAAACAACATATTTAGTACAGCAGACGAGGGAATAACAGCTCAGTTTTATGCTAAATTATGATGCTAAGGCATTAGCTTTTGTTCTAGGCTGGAACCAACCCAAACGTCCTTCAAAGACCATCTCAGAAAAAGAATTATATCGAAGCATCACTTTTCAGATAATAATCTTTTTTTTTATATGCACCTAAATTTCAGACATACCATTCAGCATGTGCACGACAGCAAAGCACCCACAGGACATCTTGCAGGGCATAGCCCCCAGAAAGGGTTAACCCTGTGAAAAGGATCCAGGCTTGACATCCATGCTTCTGAATAGTTAAAAGCAGGGAATTTCCTCCTGGATCTCGCTGCATCAGGAGCACAGAAACAAGAACCTACCGCATCTCCTTCCAGGAGCAGCGTCCCGACTGCAACCTGCCGTGGTGAGAGAGCCTCTCACCTCTTCTACGTTACGGAACATACACCATCTTCTATGCCCCACACCCACTACAATTCAGATACTTTGCAGAGAGCATGACACAAGCAGAGGGTAATGTGAATGATGGCAGGAAGACAGCTTTACGAAATACCACCTATATAACATAGCCAAGATTACTGAAGGCGCAGAGGAAGTATGGGCAGAACAAGACTGTTTGCCTAAACATAGATTCTTTCATCTGGTTAGCCTGGGAGATTTCCAAAGAGGCTAACAAAGGCTGAGCTTAGGAAAGCGGTTAGTGCAGTTTTAGCACTAACTGAGACTATACTTCAATGATCTACAACATAACATTGCCAAAGATTATACTCTTACGCTTGCAGGGCCTTCTGACAAGAACAACTTCAGGGGAAAAAAAGAGAGAAAGAGAGAGAACAAAAATGTAATTGCCTGCCTATCAGCTCCACTATCATAATTACATTCAAATTCTGACATGGGTTGAATCAGATGAAAAGCAAATCAATTTTTGCAGGCAGCAATCAGTGCATTCTTAGCTCATAAATTAAAATGTCACTGGTAGAGTGAGTGCAAAATAATGCCTGTTTCACTATTTTACACTGCAGAGAGAGCAATCTCCTTCTTTTTCCTTCTGTTTTTGAGTGAGTGTTGCTTGTATGTCCTTAAGCACTGTACAGTACATGACACTCATCTAACCCAAACCAAAGTTTGCATAGCTGGATGCCACACATGAAAACACAAGAAATTGTATGCTAGATATGGAGTGGGGTAGTGTTATCACCCTGGGTACCCAGAGCTCTATTTTAGATGTGGGGAGATGGTGACATGAGTTTTTCTCCTGCATCTGCACTTCATGCAGCGTTGGGAATTTGCTGGCTGCACACAGCTTCTGGGGAGGAAATGCCTTAAGGCTGTACTCCACCGTCTTCCCCTTCATCCCTTTCTGACCTGCAGTGAACCTCCTCAGGCTGAAGTGAGTAGAAGGCTCCCCAATACAAAGAAAATTCTAAAAACCCCCATTTTAAGGCCAGAAGCTAGTCATTGTTGTGGTTTCTTTAAGGACTAAAGCGATCAGATTAAACTGATGAATCAGTATCATATGTTGAAGCCTGGCCCATACTAACAAAGTGCTTAATTCCATATTACCTTCTGTGCCTCATTTCTGAGTCTGAGTAGGAATAATTTAATGGGCCATTCTGTGCCCAGTACCTTACCTATCACTTTTCACTCTCTATTTCAAACCACAAACTCTGCAGCTGAGGGGCACAGCACCCAGCAATGAGTTTACCTCTCATGTAACTGGAGTTGTCAAGGTACCTCATACTTTCCTCCTTTTTAGGGGCTTTTGTGCTTGATGTGCACCTTCAGTGCATTGCCCAATCTTTACCTAATGATTGACATAGTTTGTCCTCATATAATGCGACTAGCCAAGCCCAAAATTCCCTGTTTGTGCTCTGACTAGCTCTAACGCCATACTTACTTTCCAAAAGATAATACTTCAAGCACTTTCCTCTCCCAGCCACCCCAGCTGGAAAGGAGCTATGAAGACCCAAACTGGCTGAACTCCTAATTGCTCCAAAACTCTCCTCCAAGGTTTCACCTCCAGATACCACTGAATAAGACATCCAGCTATACTAGCAAATCCAGCTAATCATTTTTAATGCATTTCTGTAACAGCCAATGTCAGTATTGAGAGTTTTGCCTCGAGTGGTATCTTCGAAGAGCTCAGGATTTTTCTTCTGCTCCTTCTAGCCTTCAGAAGCTGAGCTATAAACTTATTGAAATCTGAACATAAAATACCTCCTTATTTAGTAAAAATAAGAGTGCCTATCACTTCAACCCAACCAGCGGCCAGTATATAGGATTTTTGGAGTGTTGCACTTAGGAAAAGTCTCCTCTCTTCCTTACAGTTGATTGCTTCTCTGGTTCAGAAAGAGAAATTTCACTTTAAGTGGAATGGCTGATTCTTTGCCTAATCAGTGGGGTAATTTGACCTCACATGATATGATAAGCCAAATGAACAAAAGGTCTCATCTTGTATATTTATCAATGACTTGTCTGCTACTGTCTGCCACAGGGAGCTCTGCATCTTTTTGCAAGAGCCTCTTGCTCAGCTGTGTTGCCTAAGAGCTGACAACTCATCACACTGAAGCTCAGCAGAGCTGTGAGACAGCAGTGCTCTTGTACCTCTATGATATTGTCATTAATATAGTACTAAAACGGCAGTATGTGCAGACTCATCATGTACACAGATGACAGAAAAACAAGAAGGAACCTCTGAAGGCGTAAGAGCTAGTAGTCAGCTACTTCAGGTCTACATCATAAAAAGCTACCTATAAACTTACTCTGCTGGATCTCTTCAGGACTCCCCGTTTGGATAGGAACCCATGTCTAACTTCCAGCCATAGCTTATTCACAGTTGGGTACTGGCCATTCTGGGCCATGCAAGCCTTTCGTTTAAATAAATATTTTCCCAGCCTCCTCTTTGTAGACACGACACAGTTTCAGAGAGCAACCATACCTGCTTTATACCTTCAGCATGCATGCTAAAGAAGCTAAATTGCAACAGTTCTCTTGCCCTAAGACTGAATCCCCATTCAGAACTTTATCCTTCAAAACCTTCTCTGTACCTGTATATGAGCAGATATACTTCGAAACAGCACTGAGCAAACTCAGAGGGAGATTTTGTGTTATAAAATACTTTAAAGAACAATCCTGCTGCAGTAAAATGGTGGGTATATTTGTGTGAAGCGGTTCCTGAGGTCTTTAATTCCACAAGTAGAGAAATGCAGCTAATTGTGTTCTGCCAGATAGAAAACCAGGTTTGCTACCAGTTACTACATAGATATTCAGAAACTACAAAAAAAATTTGAGACCAGTTCTTTAAGAAGGGATTTCCAGTGGCTTAAATACAATGAGGTTTAAGGATCAGCCCCACATACTTTTGAATTAATCCAAAGCAGAGCATTTACAAAATGACTGAAAACAGAAATGTGTACTTGGCCTGAACACAGAAGGAAGTAAAGAGACCAAACTGAGAAAAAAAGGCAGTTACTTTTCAAACTTCCATCTTTTATCTCTAAAGAAACACAAGAACTGGAACTGATAACTGTCTCAATAAGTTATCAGTTATGATAACTACATTACGAAAAAGCAATAGAGGGTAAGTCCTTAGAAATTCCAAACTTACAAATCAAATATAATGAATAACTGAGAAAGCCTCACTTTCCGTTTCAATTCTGCTCTCCTTATCTGCCATGCTAATATTTAGAAAGTAATTATTGCTCTTGATGATTAAACTTTTTTTCTCCTCTGAAATGACCGATTTTTCTTTTGAAGTCTGCATCACCCTGAAGGGAAAATCCATTTCTCAACACGTTTTTTTTCCTTTTTGCCTAGCAAGTAAAGGGGATTAGAAAAATTAGAACAGAATGACAGTATAAAGAAAAAAGGAGAATGGGAAGAGTGCGCAAGGAAAAACAGGTCCTTTTTTGATTGAGGAATGTCTTTAGGAATCCATGAAGAGGAAGAAATGAAAAAAGATGAGCTCACCACATAGCGTATGGCACCTCATGCTGCAATCCAGAGTTGCTATACTGAGGTGACCGGGCACTGCTGACAGCTCATTGCTGGGGCAAAGTTAGAATGAGTTCTGCATCAGCAGGCCAGGCCCATCGCACTTGACATCTTCATCGTACCACATTACATATCATTTTTTTTGCAGAATCATTGCAGCTGGGTTAGTTCTCCAAAGTGAGCACAAATGTATCCTCTCCCAGAGCCTGAGTGGCATGACCAAGTTAACCTGGCCTGGAGGGAAAGGAATTCACACTGTAATGATGAAGGGAGGTGTATGAACCTAGATGGTTGCATAGTTTACCAATATAACGAGATTAAACTATGTAAGATTAGCTATGATTGTATCAGACTTATGCTTTTCCTATAGTATCCTCCATAATAAAAGGCAAAGTAAATAAAAATTAGTTTACTATAAGACATACCACAAAAAAAAAAAAAAGACCTATGTGATTTCTTGTTCCCAAAACTTCTCCCATTAAACTGATATAATGAGACATCGGGGTTTTTGGTCCTATGGTATACTGAAACCATGAGTGAAAATCTCTGAGAATCAAAGCCCACACATAGGAATACACTTATCACCAGCCCACTCCCTCCAAAACCCTGGAACCAGTGTATGCGACACGAATTTACTTGGTCATCAGTACACATAATCTCATCACATAATTTGTGAGCATGCTTCCATGCTGCTGCAATACAGATTGTTACTGCATTCTGCTCTTGCAGAATGGAAAGCATAAGTTGTATGCCATTATAATGAAATGTTCTTTTTCCATAGTCCCTTCTCTATATGAGGCTGACAATGTGGAAACTAATACTTCAAAGCACTCTTCAGTAAAAGTGGACAAAATGCCATAAATTGAAGACATTTCCCATTTCTCATAAAACCCCAAATCTCAAACTCATCAGTGGTTGTTTCCAGGAAGAAAAAAGAAAAAAAAAGGTGGGACTTCTTAGCAGATAACATACTGACCATGACTCCAGCTAAGCTCTCTGATAGCCACTGAAGCAGCTACTCAAGCCAGAATGTATTATTTTGCACAAACCAGCTGGAGGAGAGCCAGCTCTGGTTGAAGGGGTTGGCATATTTCAGAACAGAAAGTGTTTCTTCTTGGCAGCAAGCCATGCGGGCTGTCCTTGGGGAGATGATATAAAGTGAGCTGAGAAGAAACTTTTAATCAGAAGTGAGACGAAGTACCAGTTTTGGGTTGTATAATAGATGGCCATTCAATGCCCTTGTATCTGCAAAGCAGCTTTCAGAGTATAATCTGAAACAAAATAAAGGTCTTCAGTTGCTAAAGGGGCTAAGCACATGTTTCTTGGACCTGTTGTCAGTGCTTGGTAAATCACCAGCAAGTTTTGCCATTGTCGTCGTCTTTATTTTAAACACATTGCTTTTGAAGTTAATAAAATGACTTGTTTCTCCCTTGTGCTGGACCATTTGCATAATTATAAAGAGAGTTCATGGAAGAGAGTCAATCAGATAATTCCCACATGCAAATTAAAGATCTTTCAATTAACATGGCAGGATGTGTGTGAAAACCATGCTAATGTAGCAGAAGATATCCCTAACGGCAGTTCAGCTCTCTTGCCTGTATGCCAAGGCATCTCTTTGTCCTGCTTCACTTGCCTCTGGTGGCCCATGCTTGGGCAAGAGAGGGTGGTGAAATAGAGCCAAAAAGGGAGGTTTATTAGAGATCTTTATTGCGATGTTACTGGCGGGGTGGGGGAGCATTGCCTCACCCTTAATCTTGTTACAGGCAAAAATAAACCTGATCGATGAAACAACTGCGTCTTGCCACATCAGGCTAAAATTGTGAGAAGAATCCGGTTTCCAGAAAGCACTTCCATTCACAGGTCAGTTTGCTTACAGTTCCCCTACTGAAAGATGACTTTTCTCTCCTGTCTTCAGTAATAACACACACTCTCTTTTCATAAGGCTTTCCTTGCTTCTCTGCTTGCAAGTCATGGCCCCACAGAACAGCTTCTGAAAGGCAGATGTGAGTAGAAAAGGACTCTGGATACTCGGTAGTATCTTAGGTTATATCTGACAAAAACCAATGAAGTCAGATCTTTAGAGTTCATAGACACAAGCTGGTCGTCAACTTCAAAATCAGAATTTAATATTTCTGTGAGTATAAAGACGTTATACGGTCCTTTACGGAAGTACTACATCTTTCCCTCAAGCATGGGAAAGATTAAAGACCAGATACCAGAAGAGACGGATCCTTGTTTTCTACTGGGGCACCCTGCTAGCTTCCTAATCACTGAATGAATTTTCAAAAGCAGCTCTTGCAGAGGAGAAACGGCATGTCTGTGTCTTCCAGCAAAACAGACCAAACTGTTCTATATTATGTGCTAGGTGATCCTTACGCTTGGATTGGGACTCAAATTAGGAGTCTGTAAGTCTGGAAATCAAGACTTCCTATGTGAGCATGTCAGAACTCCCCCATGATGGCATCTGCTGCTCTGGTGTCACTCTGACACCCTCCCTGGGAAGCTGCAATGCTCCTAGCAGCTGCTTCTCGGGGAGAAAAACTCAACTGTTTCCATTAGCAAAATAAAAAAAGAAAAAAAAAAGAACCTGCAGTTTGCTCTAGGTAACAATAATTCAGCAGAATAGACATTTATTTGGATGATGAAGGGAGGTAACATCAGCGACTGTCACAAACTCCAAACTATTTTAAAGAAAACAAGAAAATTATCTTTGTCGAATGTACACAATTGTATTTTTTTTTAACCCTGGACACTCTCTAATTAAATGAATACGACTTTCACAAACAGGATTAATCTCCTACCAACTAAATGAGAGGATGAATTGGTACTGGCCTTGGTATTAGTTTCTCTCAGTTATATTAATCCCATTACCAGACTACCTGAGCACACAACAACAACAATAATAATAATGACGTCTTGGAAAGCTAAAAGATGGAATGGGTATGAGTCCAGCAGCCCACTGGGAGATCTTCCAAGTAGTTACTCTGCTTCCTACTACTAAAGGGTCATGGAGCATGACCTAATTTCATGGACTAAGCACAAAACTGGGAACCAGGAACATGTATCATTAAGGTCCACTGCTTTTCCCCTGGAAGTCATGACGAGATTCTGCATTGTAATGGTGGGGCAGACCTAGTCTCATCTCCACTTTGTTGGCAAATCACTTTCCCATTCATGTATTAGTGGTCAAAACTCGCAAGGGGATAGTGCTGTGAATGAATCCAACTGAGGCACAAGCCTTAGAGAGCTACAAAGTTTGCACGGATGCAATTGCAGCTCCCACGTTGTGCATATAACCTTTAAATTACTGGAGTTTTCATCCACTAACCAGCATCTAAGATTAAAAAATTACAATAATGAAAAGCCGCTGTGCTTGCATTCCTGTGCCTCCGGATTAGACCAGTTTATGGAGTGGTTCTAACTGATCAAAAGTTTGAGATGTTGTTTTTGTGGTAGCCAATAAAAAGCAGGGGTTCATTCTCAGCAGGCTATTAGTTTTTTAATTATTATTAATACTACTTGCTTTACCATGTAGCACTAGGAAAGTAAACTCAAGCCTTTTCAGCACATTTTAGCTTTAACGAAGCAATTACTTGAGTCAAAATAATTTATCAAATTGAGCAACTCCTAGCAAGAATTATATTTCTGACTTCAAGTCTTTGTTTTTCAAATAGTAAGGCATAATAACTTCTCGAAGAATTAGTAATCAATGTGTCACTCCTGTAAGTAATTATTTTACTTGAAACAAGTAATAAGTCTGTGTTCCCATTTGAGGGCACATGTAATTGTAATGTATTGTTAATTCTACAGCCTTTTGTATAGAATGAATATTCAACTTTAATAATCATGGGAAACTATCAAACTATCTCCAGTGTACGTTCTCTGCAGAAACAAGAATGATAAAAGAGTTAGCATACTGAGTATCTTTTTAAGTTTCAAACTTCAGAGAAAACCACAATTTATTGAAATGCATTCTGTGTGGTGGTTGTGTGCATACTCAGCACGTACCGAGTTTTTGTTGTTGTTGTTTTGAAGGAAAACTATAGACCTAGAAGAACGTGGGATCAGATGCGCTTGTTTCTTTGTGCTTGTCTCTTCCATTGCATTTGCTGTCAGAACAGGAGCAAGGCACAAGGCTCTCCTCTGCCTCAGTTTCACTCCCTTTAAAGTGAAGAAAACTAAATCCATCTTAGGGGCAGAGAACACTGTCGTCATGAGTTATTGTTTGTTAAGCGATTTAAGATCAGTAATAGAAGTTCTTAGTGAAATGCAGAGCATTACTTGTTTTTAAAAGATCATAAATTAAAATGAAATATAATAAAACTTTCCAGCTGCAAGATACGTTTCAGGACACATTTATATCACATTAGAGCATGAAGTCACATTTTCAAACCAATGAAACATTTTCACGTGAAATGAAAAAGATATTTTACAGTGTACATGAACACTACACCACAGTATGGGACATGATTTCCATCCTTGGAGGTGTTCAAGAGTTGATGGACGGGGCTCTGAGCAACCTGATACAACTAGACCTGCTTTGAAAAGGCAGTTGGTGTAGTTCCTTGTTATAGCACACCTGCAGGAGCCTTCCTGGACTGGCCTGAATATTCCACACTTCACAAGTGTGAACCTCGTCTGAACACACAAACGGACAGGGTATCAGCAAAACCCTCAGTCTAAACAGCACTTGGCAGCACACAGGGTGCAGTCAAGCGCACTTGGCAGCACACAGGGTGCAGTCAAGCCTGTGCTTTGAGCCAGCTCTGGTTCCTGAAACAATTAGACACGGTACCTCGTGACTCTGCCTCTGCAAAGAAGTCTTGCCTCACAGCTGGACTTCATCTGGTGGCACTGTCCTGTGTTAGTGCAGCCAGATGGCCTTTCTACTGCCGCTAGCTCAGGGAACGTGCACAACTGTCCACACCTGACTGTGCAGCCCTGCCTGTAATGTCTTCTGCCACTACAGAAAAGCACCATTTATCCCAGACTCCAAACGTACAGGTGCCACTGCTGTGTCTCTGTCACCACCTCTTGCAGCCCAGTGCTTACAGCACCATGCTGGGGCTTTAATTAACTACTGACAGAAGAGAGAACAGCAGCTACTCAATCATCAGGAAAGCCCACGATCACTCATCACGCACCGTTGCCACAAGTTCAAGATGAAACCAGGTCTCAGAGCTGGACATTTATGTTACTGCTCTTAGTTTGTCTGTTTGTTTGTTTGAGGTTTAATGCCTATGCAGTTAATTTGAGGGCGATAAATAGCTTTTTGAGAAAACTAATTTGTACACAGCTGCAATTAATCAGAGTGCGGAGAAGAGTGCACCGGAGCTGAACGCCCCGCTGAAACAGATGGCTGTGCTGCCACCACACCCCCCTACATTCCTGCAAAGGTTAAGCCAAATTGCAGAGCTCTGGGAATTTAAGCTCGCACACATGCTGGCTCTCCCCACATCAGGCCTGCTAGGGAAAAGCTTGAATGATTTTCACCTGGAAGCCTCCTGGGGCTTGCAGCCATTACTTGAGAAGTTTAATAACCAGTGGCAGGGAAAAAACAAAAACAAAAAAAAAACAAGAAACAAACAATTCACTGAACCTTTTCAACCACACAGCTGAATTTAGCATCTAGTCCTATTCCTGGCTGTCTTCCTTATACTGCCTAATCCTCAAAACTTTTCTGGTATGAGAGCAAAAAAGTATCAGCCAGATGGCAGCTGCTGTTTACAACAAAACAATCTGAGAATAATCCAGTAGTCTTAGCTGTTTCTACTAGTTTCCATCTGAATGCAATAACAAGTTAATAATCCCAAAGAAAGAGAAGTTGGGGTGCACAGAGAGAAGTGCAATGTTTTCCACCTTCACAATTGCAGTGTGTCTTCTGTAAACCTTGGGGACTGATCTGCAGCTGTACTGAAAGACGATGTGCTGATTCAAGTGGAAATTGTGAGAGCTAGTGTCAAACAGAACTTCTCTGAAATGAGAGGAAAATTCCATTCCATGGCATCCATCATGCTCAGGGCACACGATGGCTTGTAAGATGGTTATTTATTAGGTAATTCACCACTCACCTGAGGTGCTGTGGTGGGTTGACCCTGGCTGGACACCAGGTGCCCACCAAAGCCACTTTATCTCTCCCCTCCTCAGCTGGACAGGGGGGAGAAAATACAATGAAAGGCTCATGGGTCAAGATAAGGACAGGGAGAGATCACTCACCAATCACCATCACAGGCAAAGCCGACTCGACTTGGGGAAATTAGTTTAATTTATTGCCAATCAAATCAGAGTAGGATAATGAGAAATAAAACCAAATCTTAAAAAACACCTTCCC